>BJCM01114907.1:3722-22301 GCA_018326385.1 Flaveria bidentis | reverse complement strand
GGGATAAAATGTTATGAGAAATTAATGTTCCAGAAAAATACACAACATACTCCGCAATCTGCCGATATGTCTGGTTGTTTGGGCATGTTAGGCGAAGTCATTATCTTGTACATTTGTAGTGAAACTAAAACTTCACGATGAAAAAAAAATTAGTTATTAAATAATAAATTACAGATTGGTTTTCACAACTTTTCAATTAGTTGATTAGTTTCTTTGGTCTTGGATGCTGAAAGCCTGTTAACAAAATGAATAAAGAAATTATAATTGTGAGTGATAAAATGGAAAAAAGTAAAATAAATTTTTATACCTGTGATATATTGTAATAGTCTGTTAAAAATGTTCACCTTTATTAGTAACCAATGTAAATTGTAATTGTCAATTGGAATATAAACCTGCAATGGTTTAAACATGTATTAATGTTTGTTGGAAACATTTATATTTATGAGAACATATTTATTAAAAATTAATATTATTTTTACCTAATCAACTGACCGTATAATAGGATATGGAGATCTATTATGTGGGCATAGGTGACCATATAATAGGATATGGAGATCTATTATGTGGGCATAGGTGTTACAATTGTCACCCTTATGTAGACAAGGTGAAAACCATGTAGGTAAAAACATCCGTTTTACATACACATGATGCAATCTATAGAGATACGTTTATCAAGCCAATAAATTTTACAATGATGGAAAATAATTAAAGTAACATAAAATATATATTTTTAATTTATGCCTTTTATAAGTTACTTATATATCACTTTAGCTAATCAAGATATCCAGTCATACCCATAACCTCTCTAGATAGTCATTTGAAAGTTTATACTTAAAAGTGAGTGATGTCTTGAATTTATTACCGCTACTAAATAGCTCTAGAGCATTTGTTGCTCTTATCTTATTGTATTTCTCAAATATAGGAATCAGTGAGTGAATTTGATACGATTAATAAAAAGTTGGCCCTGGCTTAATAATACATTTCTCCTATCTTTCTGCCAGAATAAAGGTATGTAATATTTACAATTTTTAAACTTGAATTAATATTTGTTGGAATAATATAACGTTATCAAATCTATATTTTAAAAAACTATCACCTTTTGAAGAGTAGAAAGATTAACATAGGTTCATACGAGTTTTCATATTAGCATACGTATGATGCTTCTAGACATTTGCTTTTTAAAATATATTCTACAATAAAATTATAATTGTTTATCGTTACTTGCATACACCTTGAATTTAATTATTAAAAATTAAATTACTTGCAACAACTCGAGAGATAATTATCTCTAGATTCTCCATGTCAACATGATTATATATTTTTTCTTAAGCATATCAAAATCAATATAATTAGTATTTATATATATAAAAGCAATAGTTAAAAATATAACCATTATCCGCTCAGACAGTTCATTTAAAACATCCGTAAATACCATATCTGAATTTCTAATATACTCGTATTGAGACTTAAGCGTATTGGTAACCGAAGGAAAATGTCTTTTTGATTTTCTCCCCAATATAAACAACTAGCCTTATAAAAGGGCCCGTTTAGTTCCAAATGATGTCCAACGGATATAAGGCGGTCCGGAAATAAAAAAAATAATTTACTGCTTCTATTTAAAATGGTTAACAATAAGGATACTTGCTCATGGAGAACAATTAACAATAACTAATGTTCGTTCCAATGTTATTGTCTCGAAATAAGTGTCACACCCCAACCGATGACGGAAACAGCGGGGCACTAGAAGTGATAAATTGTTCAAATACATGATAGAACTAAAATGACAATAAATTAAGATTAAATTTCCATTTCTATTAATTAACATAACATTACAATGTTTCAAATAAGCATACAATGATTTTGAGAAATACAAGTCTAAAACAAACAAAACAAAATGATAGATTTGACGTATTTCTAAGTCCATCTAATTGTATTTCTTGATAAAGCTTCAAGCATATCCTGCAACATGTATAAAATATTGGTCAAAATTGGAATATGTTGGTAAACATACAAGTTTGAATACATAGCATAATAGTAAGTAAATTTCAATCCAACATGAATAAAGTATACTAAAATTTGTATTTTACTAGCATGCAAAGCCAATAATCAAACTAAAGTGTCCACTAACATACATTTAGTATTAAAAATGACCAAGACCATGAATATTGAATAACTTAACATAGACCCATTATAATAGGGTGGATGTGCTAGTCCTATAGCGCTATTCACATTAAAGGAGGTTTAGATAGCTTGCAAGATAATTTATTCTAGAATGTATTCACAAATAGCATAACAAGTAAGCATATTTATATGAATTGAGTTTTAGAATGATTTTGATTGAATGAATAATTAAGTGTATTTGATAATTGATACATGTTGCAACCCAAATAGTGTTAAAACAAAAGTGAAGTATGACTCACGATTTGGCGATTAGAATTCGCAAAAATATATGAATGAATTTAAAGCATCGAGTCACCAAATTTACCCTAAAAGGTAAACAAAAGTGTGTAAGTTTAGGATTCAAAGTTTGAGATTTTAGCAATTAGAAAGTATATTATAATTACAAATATGAGAATACATAAAAGTATATACTACTTAGACACTTATTTAGAGTGTTTTCTTTATATGCGTTCTTTAAGAGTATAGGTTGTTTGGTAGTCTTTTAATCAACCTTTTAATGGTTTAGATGTCTGAATGGTTCAACACTTAATGGTTTAGACTGTTTGTTTCACCAAAAAAATGTCTGAATGGTTCATACATTTGCCTCTGAAGTTAAACATTTTACTAGTGTCGGATGGTTAAGAGGTCTAATGCTGAATGATTAAGAGTTATTATGTGAATTGGTCAGACATTTGTATTTGAATAGTTAAACGATATACTAGCTCTTAATGGTTCAGACCTCATAATTATTCAGCACTTAATGGTTCAGACCTCTTATTGGTTCGGCACTTAATCATTTGCCAAATAACCCCTTAGTCACTCATTGAAAGTCCAAAATAAGAAATTATAAGATTATTATAATTTCTACCTCAACACATAACATTCAACCATGGTTTGATTGATGTTATGGTTTGGTATTGACTATATATTATGTAGATATAAATATAAGTCATGCATTAGAGGTAGGGTAATAAACAAACCTTAAGTGTTATATTCATATAAGTCATCTATTAGAGGTGGGGATATTAGCAAATCTCAAGATTGTTACCATTGCACAAAATCTCCACATAAGGGTGATTCAGATGGTCATGAGTTCATAAATGAAAGTAATAAAGTAAACTAACTAGTTTGACTAACTGTTCAAGTGGGGTATGATGGATAGATTAATTGTAGAACCAAGGTTCAAAATCACTATTTCATACTATAACACAAGCCTTTCAACATAGGTTGGAGGCTCGGTTTGGTTTCATTCGCTTCTTAATTTGTAGATCACTTAGTGTTTTGTAAATATGAAAGAATGAGGGTGTAAAAGCCTAAAAAATTTTGAAATATAATTTCAACACAAGCCTTGCAACATTAAAGTTGTTGGTGACTTGGTTTACTATGCAAAAGGCTTAAAAAACAAAACAAGAAAACATGTTTGAAATAATAAAGTAGAATATTTCCAACATGGACCTCAAAAATAGGGGTTTACCATACTTGTTCACCTAGGTGACTAAGTGTTTATGTCCTAAAGGTTGTTCTAAGTGGTAAAAAATGAGAAAAGAAAGTAAGAAAAGAAATTAAATAAATAAATAAATAAAAACTCATAAGTTGTTCTTGAAGTGATTAAAGAGATGAAAGTGATTAGAGAGGGATTTGGGTTAGTATTTATACATAAAAATTAGGGTTGGACATTAAAGAAGGTAGTTAGGGGAGATGAGTAGAGAAAAAAATTAATATTTCAATTTTAACCACTCAACTTATTTTATATCTTAAATTGCATCAGAAAGTCATGATTAAGCATGTTTTTAGGTATTTTAACATATGAACCATAAAAAGAAAACTTATAGATATCGTTTCAAAAAATAAGTCTCGATAAGTTGCTCAGTTTGCATTCAAATATGTATTCACAAATGTTTAGTCATGCGAGAACCCCCTTCCTAGTGAGAACACTTCAGCGGATGAAGTCAAGGGACCCATACGGAAGACCAAAGATCCATGGATAAACAACTTGTATTCCATTGAAGTCTATCAAGTGAATATACATTTTAATCTTTCGTGACAAGGGTGTCACTTGATCTGGCACCAGCCGTGCCATCTCATTGAATTTGGTGGTGTATTGTTGATTGTTCCCGCCTCCAGCTACAGAAACTCCCTTTCCACCTTATCGATCTCCTAGGGAGGACAAAATTCCTCAATCACCAGCCTCTTCAGCTCTGTCCACCTCATCCTCCCGATAGCCCTGCTACCCTCAGCTTGGACAATATTGTCCCACTAACACAAAGCCGAATCCACAATGAGTGGGCAGCAAACTTCACTTTCTGGTCCTCTCGGCACTCGCTAATATTTAGGACAACTCTCATCTCTCTCACCCACCGGTGAGCAACAACAATAGTACCATTACCATCGAAGGTTGGGGGCTTGCATCTTTGCAATGCCCCATAATTGCAGCCTCGTGCGACCTCCGGCGTAGGCTCTTCTTCTTCATAATCCTCTTCGTCATCAGAGAAAACCGTCTCAGTCTCGGGCTATCTCATTTCGCCCGTAGGTATACTCCTTTCCTTCCTCTCCCTCTCCCGTACAACCTTTATCACTACAGACGGTAGGATTGTCTGCATGACCTGATGCACCTCTTCCACAACAGCCTCCTTCACCAAGGCCCTTAAGTTAACACTCTCATCCCCAGCCTCAGGATGAGGGGTCTCGGGTTCTTCATGAACCACCTCTTCGACCCTAGGCCTTCCTCTCGTAACCCGTGGTTCAGCACCACGTCCACCACGACATCCACCACGTGAAGCTTTAAATGATCTACCACCAGCCATCCTCTAACACACAATAAGATTCAAACACCAACATGGTCATTCACAGGAACAACTTAGTTTATGTCAAGTATAGTAAGTCCCTAATTACAATGGCCAGTTGTGATTAGCCACTTACTTTACTCTTCATACCCCAAACATTACCTATCCTATCAGTATCTAAATATACTAAAGGCACATAAACCACATAACATGCGCATGTAATACCGGTTAACATTAAGAAAATACCTGATAGCACGCAACTACTCGGACTGACATCCCTTCCCTTTCCGTCCCATTTTCAGTTTAAGTTTAGGTTTATTTTGAAAATTTACCCATTTCACTTAAACTTTGTCTCTGATACCAACTTGTAAGGCCTCGTTCCCAGGACGCTTACAGGTGGCCACTCATCGCTCATAAAATATATAATTACATTAACTTGAAATAAACGTTGCAGCGGAAACATTAAAAACAACATTTTCATTAAAAATGCTTTTGCAAAATAATACCACATTCGTTACACAATTTCATTTGTTCGCATTACAATACAAAAACATTAAACTAAAGAATGCCATCCAAAATGCCAATAGCTGCCCTACTCCATCCTCAGCAATGCTCACATGCCAACTGGAAAATGTATAAAAAATCAGCGTTGCTGAGTGAGTTCTAGTTTTATAATAAAACATACTATATCTCTCGTTGAAAACCGTTCTTTACCATCGTATGTGATCATGCACTAGACATACACATAGATAATATCATTATTATCTTCCTTTACTGTTTATCACATTCTTTATCACTATCTGGATCAGTGTCATCAGCTATGCCCCAAACAAATGGGGTACTGGGCCGAAGTTCATAATTGACTTCCATTCCGCACATAGCCTGGCACCAGCACCGGGGTAAGCGACAAAGATCCCAACTGTATACTACACCTCCAACATTATGCCTAATTCGGGTACTGTGCCGAAGATCATAAATGACTTCCATACCGCAGATAGCCTGACACCAGCACCGAGGTAAGTAATCACTATAAACCAACTGTAACCTGCACCCCTAACATTATGCATAACTCGGGTACTGGGCCGATGATCATAAATGACTTCCATACTGCACATTGCCTGACACTAGCACCGAGGTGAGTAATCATTATAAACCATGTACCAAATCGTTGGTCAGTCACAAAGACTGGAATCCCTACGTGTATCCTTAAGGGTTTGCAAAACCATACGCAGTTGAGCTTACGACATTTTAGAGTCGTGCACCTCTGTATATATTGCTCGTAAGCCTTTCTATACTTTCTATTTCATCAATACATGCACTCTATTATTATATTTCTCTTTTCATTATCTTCCACTTTACGTTACATAATACTTTTCATTCATTCATTAACATTCAACGTAAAGCCATGGGAAGATAAACATACATAACAGGAACATTAACATAATCATGCAAATCATCATACATATAAGGATGCATACATAACATACATCATACATACCATCATGCTTAATATCATATGTAACATCATCATCATCACATCATTCATGCCCATCATATCATCTTTGACCTCAAAAGTCAACATACATGAACCCCCGGGAACCTCCCAAGTCAAAACCTACATCTGCATTTCCCCGAAATTCAGAAAATAAACTAAGTCTTCATCCGCATTAACTATTGTTCATCCACATTTCTTATTGTTCTCCCGCATTTCTTTTTGTTCATCTGCATTTCCTCCAGTCGCACAACTTTCATCCGCATTTCCTCCGGTCGCACAACTTTCATCCGCATTTCTTACTAATCAGCATTTCTTCTTACTCATCCGCATTTCCTCTTACTCATTCGTATTGACTCTTACTCATCCATATTGACTTTTACTCATCCACATTTACTTTTACTCATCCGCATTGTCTCTTACTCATCCGCATTGGCTCTTACACATCCGCATTGACTTTTACTTATCCGCATTGACTTTTACTCATCCGCATTGACTCTTACTCATCCGCATTGACTTCTACTCATCCACATTGACTTTTACTCATCCACATTGACTCTTACTCATGCGAATTGACTTTTACTCATCCGCATTAGCATGTTCATCCGCATTAGTATAGGAACACTTTGGCAAATTCTAAAACTCAGGCGCATGAACCCTATTTAGGTGCATGAGCAGCCTCATTCGCACGTAAACATCGGATTTCAGTCCCCAAACCTCACCTATCATGTTCTAAGCTTAAATATTACATTTTAAGCCATAGAAACAAAACCATAACATTATCAAACACATACATAGCCTAAAATTAAACCCCACCCACAACATACACACATACACACATACATACATACATACGAGTATAAAAACCCATTGAAATAAAAATGTTCATACATGCATTTCCAGCCCTAAATCAATTAAAACAAGTAAAAAGAGGGGTTTTAGAACTCACCTCAGTAGCCTCTTCGGGTAAGACTTCTTCAAAATCTGATTGCCACAAGTTCTCACCTAGAAACCCACTAAAACACACACCCGAACACACACAAACACGCATAAGCATACAACCGAGGATGAAACCAGTTAAGAACATATTAAACACACGAATTCTTACCTTGAATTCAATCTTTTCAGCTCTTGTTCTTCAAAATCCAAGAGTTTTTGCTCTACTTCACTTTCTCTCTCTAAAAATATCCGAATGAAAGGATGTAGGCAGACAACATGGCAGCCATCACCTTTTACACCTACTTTTTCAAATATTTTTTTCCTTTTGACCCTTTTAACCCCTTAACTTGGGTTAAATAGCTTTTCTTTCTTTTTCTTCACTTAATTTCTTCGTTTGAGTCTTCTAAAAATAATCGGGTGTTACAGGGATACAATGCTGTTGCTCCCCCTATGAATGATAATTACACACTTTTACCATTGACAGTGACAAACAGTTTGTCAAATCATTTTGTGACATGCACCAAGTTTGAAACAAAACTTAATCAATTGGTAAATGAAAATGATTCTAAGGTGAGTGAAACTGAGTCTTCTGAATCAAAACAAGTCAAACAAAATGACTTAGAATTTGACTATGATGAATGTGATGACATGGATGAATTGGATAATGGTAAGAATGTTTCCTTTGAACCAATCATTCCGAAAGTTCTTGAAGAAACCAAGCTGGCTTATCCTCCTAAGCAAACAAATATGTTGAAAACATTATGCAAGAGGATAGCCCAGCTGAATGAAAGGCTTCATGACCTTAACAAACAACAAAAAGTATCAACTGAAGATGGTGTGAAGTTCATATCTATGGAAGAAGTAAAAATATCTTCCACAGAAAAAGGAAAGAAGAAAAATGATCATTCAACATCTGTAGCAGATCTCCGGAAGAAGAAGAAAAATGCTAATCATTCATCCGTAGTTGATCTTCAGAAGAAGAAAAATGTTGATCAAACATCATTTGTAGCAGATCTCCTGAAGCTAAAATATGTTGAATCAGTGGAAGATCAGCGGAAGCAAAATGCAACAATCATCAAGAAAGCCAATCAACAAAAGACTATGAATCCTAAGCAACAAAATTTATTTGCTGCTAAACAAGAACATTTTGATATCATGTCAGAGAAAGGCAACAATTCATCAGCTGTGAAGTTTAAAAGAGAATTGGCAGAACATAAAATGAAGAAGGTTATTGCCCATGAAACTGAGGAAGAAGAAAAGTATTGTAAATGTATGACATGAAAAGTCACAACATTGTAGATTGTTACTCCAACAACTATTTTTCCATTTGCAATATGAGCAATCACATGACTTGTGATTGTTATTTCAACAAACAATATGCAATTTGTAACAAAAATAACCATTTCACTCAGGATTATTTTAACAAAAAGAACACAAAAAGAGCAAAAAGAAGCAACATCTAACAAGGCTGAATTAGACTCCAAATCAAGTGATAGTCCAAAAGATTTAAAGTCAAAGAAGTAGCAACAAAAACAAAAGCTTCCAAAAACAAAGAAGAAACCATCTGCTAATGGTAAACCTTTGAAGAAAAAAGAAAAACCACTTCAACAACTCAAAACACCTCCAAAAAGGTGGATTTGACAGAAAAGAAAGCCAATACTAATGACACCTTCTTTGATCATATTAAGAAAGGTTCTCAAATACCATAATCAAATCAAAGGATGGAGAAACTTTCTTCAATTAGGGATTATTATCAAAATCAAAGCAACAACCAAACAAAGAAAATGTGAAAGAAGAAGGGCTTGAGAAACAAGAACAAAGTTCCACAAGCTCATCTTCAACAGAATCATCCACACCACAAATAAAACACAATGAATCAATTGAGTCTAAAATCAACACTGAAACATCAAAACTCATTCAAGAGGGAGTAACAATTTTAGATACAAGTGGTAAACCCAAGATCATTAAGGCTTGGGTTCCTTATTCTAATTGATTTCTTTATGTATGCAGGAACAAGCATGGAGGACTAATAACAAGTGGTATGTTGATAGTGGTTGTTCCAGGCATATGACATGAACTATTCTCTACTCCATGATTTTAAACATAAAAATGGCTCTTATGTGGCATTTGGTGGGGATAAGAATGGAGGTAAAATTGTTGGTGAAGGAATGGTAACTAATGGTGTTCTCAAGTTTGAAAAAGTAAATTATTGTAAAAATTTATAGTACAATTTACTGAGTGTATCTCAAATTTGTGATCAAAACTATACCATTTTGTTTGATAACACTAATTGCTACATTCTTAAGATAGGTTTTTCCATTTCAGAAGACTGGATCCTTCTTAAATTATCAAGAAAAGAAAACACATATGTGTTGGATATGAACAATACTACACTCACAAGCAATGAAACATGCCTCTTGTCTAAGTCATCAGAAGATGGATCTCAATTATGGCATAGAAGGCTTGTTCATTCTAACATGAAGAACATGAATAAATTGGTGAAATATGACCTAGTCATTGGACTTCCAAAGGGAGAATTTTATTGCTTTAATCATTGTTCTTCATGTTATAAAGGAAAACAACATAGAGTGTCACATAAATCCAAAATAATCAACACACACGCAACACCTCTCAAATTGCTTCACATGGATCTATTTGGTCCAACCAATGTCATGAGCATTAGAAAAAGGGAATATTGTTTGGTGATTATGGATGATTTCAATAGATTCACATGGGTCTTTTTCTTAAAACATAAAAGTGAAACATCAGATTCATTAATGGAGTTTATCACTAAGACTGAAAATCAACTTGATTCAAAATTCAAAATCTTAAGAAGTGATAATGGATCTAAATTGGTTAATCATGACTGGGTAGTGAGATTGAGATTCTCACTGGGATCGAATATAGTGATTGAGTCAAAGATTGTATGACGGAATCAAACAATCAATAAACATTCAATGCAAGAAATACTCATAAATGCTTGTTTATATTGATAAAGGTGATTGATTACAATAAATGCTAGGGTTTGAGCAAAAACAGTAATAATACACCTTGAAAAATTAAGACACAAAATATTCTATTAGTCTATCAATAGTCATCTCATGTACGAGGTTTTCTATTCTATTTATAGGTTTACAAGATGCCTTTTTTACAAAATGACTAAACTACCCCTGACCTATACATCAGAACTAGTCTAAGTCTTCATCAGCATTTCTTCTATTCATCTGCATTGACAAATGCGGATGAGTTGGACTTGATTAGCATTTCCTTTTGTTATCCGCATTAGTATTTTGGTCATCCACATTGGGTAATGCGGTTGAACAAATACTTAAGTGCATTTGTTGTCCGGGCATCCACATTTGCAAATGCGAATGAACAAAACTTGTCCGCATATCTTTTTGGCTATCCGCGTTTGTTAATGCGGAAGAACAAACACTTGTTAGCATTTGTTCTATGTCTTCCGCATTTACAAATGCGGTTAGCCAACACTTGTTCTTCTTAGCAAATTCTTCATTTGTATTAGTTCTTGGACTTGTGGGATTTCCAGTAGACTAACCATCAACTTACCAATTGAATTGGCATGTATGATCCTTTCAGGGTCCAATAATACCCCCCCTAAGGATTATACAACCTATGTCCTTCAATGATTTGGTGGTGGTTGAGATTGTGAGAATTTTGCTGGGTCTTGTGGAGGCACTTGAGGTTCTGCTTGTGATGGATCCAAAATGGCCTTTATCATGTTGGCAAAGTCATTTGCGTCTGACATCTTCTCTCTGTTCAACACATGTATCTTCATCTAAATCATAGTGTAGATGGCTTCTAATGGTAGTTTCTTAAGAGAAACTTGTTCCCATATAGATATAGTAGACAACCCATCCTTATGTATAAGTAGAGCTCCATCCACATCAACCTCCAGCTTCACAATGTTTACCAGTTGCAGAGGATTCTTTTTCTTCTTTCTTTTCTCTCTTTCGGCAATGATCTGATCATATGCCATTTTTAGTATTTTAATACACTTAAAGAAGAAGTGCATGTCTTGTTTACCCAGTTTGTTTGATATTTCTCTAAAATGTCTGGTATAGATGTAGTGGATGTATGATTCATCAAGTAGCCTCACTTCATATCCACTAAACAATCTGATTCCAACACCTTCCTTTCCTCCCCATTTTCTCTCAATTACCATCTTATAATTCTTTTCATCATGATAAACATTAGAGATTGGTATGGAGGAATGAGTGCCAAACACCATCTTTCTCTTCAATGACTCAGTTGGTTTCACTTTAAGCTCTAGAAACATAACTTCCTCTGCTTGTTTAGTCTTCTTCTTTTCAAGAGGGTTGATGAACGATCTATCTTTCCTCATACAGATAGCCTTCAGAGATTTGAAGTTGTCAGTTCTTTTGTACATTCTGAGTATCTCTTCAAACTCATACCCCCTCAACATAGCCTTATGATTTATCAGTTCCAAGTTAGCTAGTTCCTTCAAGACTTGAATCTCTAGGTCATTTACAAGAGCAGAATACTTTGTAAAGAATTGAACCAGCTCTGAGATCCTTTTGACCATGAACATATTCCAGTCACTATCATACTTCCAAGCAATGATTTTCTGATCAGTCTTGCCCTTGGGAGTAGACACACATTTAATCATCTTTGTAGTGGTTAGACCTTCTTAAAGTTTCAATTGTGAAGGCTCTGCAAACCACTCAGGATATCTGTGTAGTACAGATGCCAAAGAGTCATGATCTCTAAGGGTGAGCTGCATATCTTGAGCTGACACTCTGGTTCTAGGCTTCTTGCTGGTAATTTCTTCTTCTAATTTCCTAATCCTTTCTTTCTTCTTATTATTCAACCTATGGATGGCAGCCCTTAGGGAATTTGTCTTCAAGTTGCCAATCTTTCTCTTTGTGAATCCTTTACTGGATAGATAATCCTTCATTTCCCTATCAGACATATTGTAGGGATCAGGATACAATGAATAAGGAGTAGATTTTTTCTTCTTCATGGATGTTACTTTAGGCACAACAACTTTAGGAGAAAGAGTCTTCTCATACTCATTCTCAACTATGGGGTCCAACTATGCCTTTTCAACCATTTCTTCAACTGATTTTTCCTCCTTCATTAGGCTCTCAACTGCTATTGGTTCATCAACCACATAGCCACCCTCTATTTCTCCTTCCTCAAGGTCTACAAAATCAGCTTTCTTTTTCAGTTGAGCCACATCCTGTTCATGTTCTTCTAAAAATTCAGCAATAGCTGCAAGGCTTCTAGGATCATCCTTTTTGCTTTTCTTGATTGGCTCTTCTTCTACCATAGGTCTTTTTCCCTTTGCTTTTTCTTTTAAGTACTTCCTCTTGCTTGTATATGTTTGTGTCAGGACCGTGTACGTATGGAATACTAACTGATAATGCATGAAACCAGATCAAATAGTTTGAAATACTATTTGATTGGCGATCCAATTAGTGAGAACGTTTACCTGATCGATATAAGAATAAACTATACGTTAAGAATGAGTAGAAATCGATCAAGAACGAACTATGAAGTTGGATTGGGTGCTCTGGACGGCTAGGTTTTTAGTATATCGAATTGTTCTGAATTCTTGTGTTTTTCAATGAATTAAGTGGTATTTATAGGTTTTTAGTTTCCATTCGTATGACTGAACTATTAGCATGGTTCAGTCGTGCGACTGAATCATGCGATTGAGTCATACGCACGACTAAAGGTTCAGTCGTGCGACTGAGTCAATCTTATGTCTCATTCGTATGACTGATCCAGTCTCCTGGTTTAGTCGTGCGACTGGTCCATAAGCATGATGTATTTATGCGTATGGTCCATAAGTATGGTCCATTCGCATGAAGACTCATCTTTCTAGGTTGAACACATTTCTCAATCATTATTGACTAAGAACTATGTACAACAACTTCAAACCTATATACTAAGTTCATACATATCAATTATATTCAACACAATAATAAAATGAAATAGATAAATATTAATTAGCAATAACCATATATTATATATAATCGAATCAATTCATTACACATGTCTAAGACATGAAAGACTTTTACATTAAGCTCATAAACTAGGGAGATGATGTATCTACAAACTCCCCCTTGGTCCTAGTTTACTCTATTGTCTAACACTCTTTACATGTTGTTCAAACTTCTTGTACTTCTCTTCTCTTGTGACTCCCGCGTGTATCTCAAACGTGAAGCAGAGTCGTATAACGTGTTGGAATTGAAGAGCTTGTACAATGTCTTGTGTGTCATAGAACAGTGGCCACTTGTATAATGTGTAAACATCTTCAACTGACAAGTTAGTTACCCACACAGGGTCAAATACCCAGATAGTCTCTATCTTTCCTTCTTTGTTCAGCACTATGACCGCTTCACCCGTCCACCAATCATAATACCACCATTTGAAGTGTGGGGTGAAGTCCTGAGGCATTCCCGTAAGGGAAACTTTAACATTATACGCAGGGGACTCCACTTCAGCGTAACTTTCGGCTTCCCAAATATAGGATCCACTTCAGACCTACGGATGTACCTCATCAGCTGTTAAGGTTTAAATTTTACCCACCTAGTGTGGTATTCTTTCTTCAACACAACGTCAAACCAACCTGACATCTTCCTTGGATTAGCATACAGCAGATCTAAGCATGCCAGTCGGTTAAGCTCAAAACTAGGAAGAGTCTTCAGATCATGAGGATATCTGAAGTACTCAATCCCCTTTTCTCTTTTTACAGCATAGACATTCAAGTCTTCAAAATAAGCCCACACAATAATTTTGTAGGACACCTTCTGATGTTTCTTGACTCTGTACAATTTATTGTAGGCATTCTGCTTTGTAGGTGCACGTTAGGATTTCACTTCAGCAAAACAAGCCGCCCATTTAGCTTTCTTCAATTCTACATTGGCGTTAGAAGCTTGGGCCGAGCTTTCTTCTTTCTCCTTTTCTTTCTCTATTTCATCCAGCTTCTCAAATGTAGCACTGCCAAAAGTATCACCCAAATTGGGTATAACATTGCCTTCGTGGTCAGCGTACTCTGGATAGTGCTCAGCTGTAATATCCTCAATCTCAATCTCATCTACACCCTTTAGCTCCTCATCACTCAGTACATTGACTTCTGGAGCATCTTTGACAATTTCGTCAGGATTAAGTTGGAATATCTCAGCCAGCTAGTCATCAGTGAGATCATGAATAATTTCTCCTTCTTCAGGAGTGTAGCTCACTGACCTTCTGACTATCCCTTGCAAATCAAGAATCATGGTTAATTGAGACTTGACCTGCTGAAGGGGTTGGGCATCGTGTTCGTCTACTCGTAGAGCTTCATCTGTTTGATTAAACATTAAGCACAACACACATAAGTCATCATATAAAACATTTCAACATAAACATACAAAAATGATAATTAATTACATTAATGTAATATAATTCAAATACAAAAGTTTCTAAATACAAATACATCTAACTATTACTTTTGACTTGAATAGCAGGTTCTTTATCTGGAGGAGTAGAGGATGAGGCTCCTTGATCTTGATTCCTTTTAGTTCACCTCTCCTGAGCCTGAGAATTAGAGGCTGATGAAGATGCATCACCTTCCTGATTATCATCTTCATCTTGATCTTTTCGGCTTGATCCACCCTCCTTGACATCTTCTTCACTATCATCTTCATCCTCATCATCATCCTCATCATCTTCATCATCACCATCACCATCTTTGATCTTTAAAGGCTCACTCTTTGAATCCTTTAGCTTTAGCCTAATCTTCTTATTTTTCTTCTCCAGCTCCTCAATCCTCTTTACCGAGGCCAAAACTAGCTCATTTTGGCTTGTAAGCGCATGGTAGGCACAACTTAAAGCTCTCTCATACAACTCGCTCTTCTCACTAAGATCCTTGATCTTATTGGCTTGAGCAACATTAACTTCCATCATCTTGTGTAACTGAGAAGCCCTAAGCTCATCAGTTGCAAGCAGTCTAAGCACAGTGCTATTTAGGTTAGCCAGCTGTTCCTCTAACCTGATGTGGGGTTTAGAGGGTTTAGTAGTGAATGGAGTATGTGTGGAAGGACCAGGTTGGTGACTGGTGGTGGTAGAGGTGGTAAATATGGGAGATGGAATGTGTGTGGGATGTGGTGGAGTGGCTGTGGTACTGGTAGTGCGATGAGAGATAGTAGTAGTGGGTGGAGTGGTGGTGGTACCTGTGGTAGTGGTAGTGGCTGCAGTGGTGGGTGTGACAGTGGCGGTAGTGTCAGAAGAAGTAACCAATGTGAATCCCGGCCTCTTGCTCTTAGTCCTATAAGGTTGGGCCATCCTCTTCTTTTTGGAGCCCTTTGCTAGTGGCGCTCCCCCTTGGCTGCTGGGCTGGTTCGGGGTGTAAGAAGAATATGCGGTGTGCATGGTATCAAGATGGCTATGAATATCCTTGATCTCCTAAGAAATGCAATAATCCTTGCAAACTCGAAAGCATTCCTAGTGGTAGCATCCAGGTGAGCACATATGTTGTGCTTAGTGCTCATTGTCCACCTATCAACCATATTGCTGCAACACAAGAGACATATATGTTAGATTTATGCATTACAGAAGACAGTTGAAACTTAAACTGTTTTGGATCAGTCTGGTTCAATCGTGCGATTGAACCATACGACTGAGTTCAGTCATGTGATTGAGCATGCGGCTGAGTTCGGTCATGCGATTGAGCTTGCGACTGAACTTAGTCGTGTGTTAAGTCATGTGGTTGAGTCAGTCGTGCGATTAAGTCACCGAATGATTCAATCGTGCGAATGAATCTTGTGCCTGGCTCAATCGTGCGACTGAAGTTCATTTGGAGTGTCCATTCGCAGAATGCTCTGTGCGACACTCCAACCCCGAATCTCGGTCAAATCTTGATGTTAGACGTCGTGTTTAGACTCATTAGATTCGCAAGAACTCTAAATATCACATAATGTCTTTCATTTCAACGATTATGTTCATTTAAGTGGTCTACTTTAAGAGTATTACTAATTTCTTGATTTTTGGCGATTAGGTCATTTAGGTTTGATTACACCGATCATTTTGATTGATTTCATTCCCACAATACCTGTAGATGAACAATGGATCAGTTAGTTACACAATCGACAAGAAATCAAGGCGAGAAGAAATTTTGGCAGGGTGTCTACGTATGAGCAGGTTTTGAACGATTTGGGGGGTGGTGAGAAATACGACAGACTCACCCCTCCTTTTATACTGTATTAATGTTCAATCGTACGACTGGACCCATACGTATGCTCCAGTCGTGCGGCAAAGCCCATACTCATGCTTCAGTCGTGCGACTGGGGTTCAGTCATGCGACTGGCTCACACTCCTTGATCTGTTCGTGCTATTGGTTCAGTCTTGTAGTCCAATCACATGGTTGTTCCATACTCATGGTCCAGTTGTGTGACTGGCTCATACTTATGGTTCAATCGTGCGATTGGCTCATACTTATGATCGAATCGTGCGAATGGCTCATACTTATGATCCAATCGTGCAATTGGCTCATAATTATGAGCTTGAGACCTTTACACTTTCAACTCTTTAAAATGTTAACATTTGATAAACATTATGACCTTTTAACACAATTTGATCACCTCAGACGTGATCCTTTTAATTTTAAAATGGATTGGTCACCTTAGACGTGACTCATTTTAATTTTGAACATTGTGGTCACCTCATAAGTGACCCCTTTTTGAGTGAGTGATTCTTAGATTAAGTCTAGTTGTAGAGTCCGACATCTACGTAAAAAATTACTAGAAAACAAAAAATTTGAAAAACACTTTGAAATTTAAGACAAAACAAGACATAATTTTGTATTTTTGATTCGAGATGGAATTAAACCTATTAGAGTACATCTACCGATTTTACTTGCTGGACATAACAGCTTCAAGTTAATTTTATCATTTCTAGAACGATTCATTATGGAATCATATAGGTATGTCAGAATCATTTGGGACATTTTTAATAAACCATTTTGATGCTAGATTCTTGTTTTGACCAAGATTCAATAGCAGTTTTAGGAAATCATACTAGAGCTATAAGATGCACACAATGAATTTGACTGTCAAGAACTGTAGCTCACGATGATTGTCAGTATACTTGTCCACTTAAATCCATACATAGATTTTTGACACACATTGGTGACGAGTTAAGGTTTAATTATCTCAACGAGCATTTGTGGATCCCATGCTTATATGGTAATCAACATTCCTCAGGAGATTTTTGAGCAGTCTACGGCTATATTTCAAGAAGAAACTATTCTAAGAACTTTCAAAGAGATGCCAAGCCTCAGTTCAGTGCCATCGCACATTAGAAAGGCGCTAACAACAATGAATTCTAGAATATTAAGGTTATGCTTATCCTCAAGTCAGTGCACCGCACAACAGAGAGGCACACAACCTATTTTCTTGTTAGAGTATTTATTTTTCTTTTAGCACATAGCGCACTAACAACATAAGTTATTAGCTTGTTTGCATTTAGAATTTTTCATGTGCTTTGCTCATTTTTGTGGTTGTCCGCACACATTTGTGGCGTTTATTTTGCTCGTCACCCCTTATTAGAATAATGTTGATTGTGTTAACCAGGGATAAGATGGGAACCCACAACAAGTTGAACAAATTAGTTTGAATTTAAACCACCAATGAAGTCTACTCATCTATTGTGTTGAATCTACCGACACATCATATAATGAACTAGCAACCTCTAGGTCTACTTTCTTTATGTTACCTCAATAGAAGACTAGTTTTACTATCATTTTTCCTTTTATGTTGCTTAGACTTCTCAAACTTATACTTTGAATTTTGCATCTTTATCATTTAAAATCTTTTAAAGTCCCAAGCAATTTGTTCCCTGTGTACTATCATTTTCCATAAACGTTGAATCAAAATCACAGATTTGATTTCATTTCATTTAGCTAAGCTACCCTCCTCTCTTGTTTTTTAAGTAATTAAATTCTGCACGAATTTAATACTAAATTAACCTATTCCCCCCTAAAATTCTAAAATCGAAAATCTTTTTGTGTTTTTGGATTTTTAATAGACAGAAAATAAATAAAAAAAGATAAAATATGAGAAAAATAAAGACCATGTCGGACTATGCACTTTCTTCTTTTAGAACCACTTCACTTCTCTTTTTCACGCCATTAACCTTTAAAAGATATAAGAACCTAGGTTTATTAAATGCTTTAGTGTAGAG
>BJCM01114867.1:0-14810 GCA_018326385.1 Flaveria bidentis | reverse complement strand
TGGTCGAATTTCTTGGACAAGATCATCCTCCTTTTCATCTCTTTTGCTGCTGAAAGGTAGATTATGGCAGCTCATTTTATAGCTGTCCATAATATGTTGTTTTGTGTTACATAGCTAGTTTCATCCACATATAAAAGATCCTTTTGTTCTTGGGTTTGTTCACACTTTATAATCTAAAATGAAATTCGAAATTTCAGCTAATGAACAAGGTAATAAAACTTTTATTCCGCTGCGTTTCTCTTGTTTAAATGATTAAACAACTTGTTCATCTCTTAACAAACCCCAACAAGATACTATTGCCTCTTTCGGAGAAGGCTATGGTTTGATTCTTGACATGAGATATATTAAGAATTAAGATTGTAATTTAGAAGTTTGAGTAGAGTAATATTTGTGGTTCAAAAATCATAAGAACCGGTCACTATCCATAGTTTACTTACTATGATTGTCCCTAAATAGTTTTAGATGGCTGTATATGTGGTATTAGTGGTAATTAATGGGCGACAATTCCTAACATACATGAAAAAAAGGGGTGGGTGCTATTTAGTTTAACAAATCAACCTGAATACTAATTGTTTAAAAGTGGGTTGACCGATTAACATGTTTTAGAGTTTTTAGTTAAAAAAGTAAGTATTTGGACCTTAGATGTGACGAGGTTTAAAATATTAAGTTAGATATTTTAATTTTAAATTATTTCAAAACTTTTTTAACTAAAATCTAGATTAATTTTTTACACTAGTTTTGACCTTAGACTAGTTCGTGTTCGTTTGATGGCTCAAACAATATTGGACAAAATTTACTAGTTTCTTAGTTTATATTTCATTTATTATGTTTGTAGTTGTGATAATTTAGTTAGAGAATGACTAATATAGTTTAAATAGAGTATTAAAATTAAGTCGTGTCGAGTGATTGAAAGAAGTTTCGAACCACTATCACAAACCAACATTAAAATTGAATTTTATAAAATTTCACTACTTGCCTTATGCTACAAGTCGTCAAATATGTTTTTAACCCAACCAGTAATTACAACATAAAAAAATTCCAAACTAATAATTGATATTTTACATTACCCTAGATTAGTGATGCTTCACCCGATCTATCCAAACCCTCGGTGTTAGTGTTTACCTTGCATCCGGGCCTAAGGTTTTGGTGGATGGTACAACCGTGATTCATAAGTCACTTAGGTCGGTTATACACATTTATAAATAAAGGGCTAGTATTACTTTAAACTATTTACATGTGTGTAGTTCGGGTTGAACGTATCATTGCTAAACAACGCTCCTAAACCCCAAAGCGAGAGTTTTGTAGTTGACACAATTGGTAATCATTACTTATATGCATAACCATGATAGTGGAGAATGTTTTAGCCATTCACTAAGTTTCGATGACACAAGATCTCATCCTAATTTTATATATTTTAGCAATTGGATCTTAAAATTGATTAGGAAGTTAGGTATGAAAATACTAAACAAATTTCTTTTAAATTATATGTCTAATAAAATAAATCCCATTGTCAATCCTTTAATAGGATAAACACAACAACTCTAACTTTATAGATTTGTTTGGGAACTAAAAAATTATTCTTTGATGTATGTTCTCGAAGGACCAATTCCTAAAGAACCCACTACCAAGTCTGGTGTTGTCTTGAGGAACCGAGAAAAGTATGTTGATGAGTCCATTAAAATCACCTTTATCATGTTAGCTTCCATGATATCAAAACTTTAAAAGAATCTAGAACACATACCAGTATAGGATATGATTGAGAACCAAATAGAATGTTCCAATAGCAAGCTCATCATGAGTGGTTTAAAGTAATGAAAATTGATTACTACAAGAATGCAAGAGGATTCTTCTTTCAGCAATCATGTATTAAAAATGAAGGGTTATATTGATCACTAAGCACGTCTTAAGGCCTTATTGAGTAATGAGTTGACTGAGGATCCCACTTCTAAATTTACATGACCAGTTCATTATTAATGATAATGTGAATTTTTGGGACAAGACCCACTTAGATTTGCATCTAAAGCTTAAAACTATAAGATGAACATACCATGTTCAAGTTAACCTAGTACTATGCTAATGATAAAAAAAAAGGTAGAGTTAGGAAGCCTAATGGTAAGAGAAAGGGAAAAAAGAACATTAAAGGTAAGGGCATGTAGTTGCCACAAAGAAGAATCCTTTAAAGGATGTAAAGTACTTTTATTGCATTGAAACCAAGCACTTGCAAAAGAACTGCCCTAACCTTGCTAAGCTAAAATAGAAAAAGTCTTCTTAAGCAGGACCTCGAGGTAAATTTGATACTAAAACCTTTACGTTCTTTAACAAATCTTAGGTGTTTGACACAAATGTGATTCTTATATTTGTAATGATTTGTAGGGACTAAAAAAGGTTAGAAAGCTTAAACAGGACAACCTGAAACTCCATGTTAGCAAGAGAACAAAGGTTGTAGTGAAGGCAATATGAGAATTTGTTCTTTTACTTTCCAGTGGTTTAGAAAATTTTTGAGCAATGTTCTTACGTACCTAGTTTGACTAGGAATATTCTTTCAGTTTATGGTTTGCGTGAATAAGGTTTTATATATGCTTTTAATGGTGGTTATATTTTTGTGTATTTGAATGATTTCTTATATGTAAACATAAAATCACATAAGGGAATCTACGAGATAGAATACCAAAATAATAATAATATATATTATATCTCTAATAAAGATATGAAATTGGATGTTAATGACGCTTATTTGTGGCATTGTAGACTTGGACACATAAACAAGAATCACATGAAAAAACTCCAGACTACTAAAATTTTAATTTGCACTAATCAAGAGTCTTTTTATAATTGTGAATCATGTTTAACTGGAAAGTTGACCAACGCTCCTATTGCCGGCATTGGTAAAAGAGTTAAGGATCTTTAGGACTTGTACATACAGATATACGTGGTCTATTTAGATTAATATACATAAATGGAGAAAGATACTTTGTTACATGTACCGATGATTTTAGTAGATATGATTATGTTTATCTTATGAAGTAAATGTTTAAACAATACTAAGATAAAGTACATTACCTGCTAGGGAAGACGATTAAGATACTTTGATCAGATCAAGGAGGAGAATATCTTCGTCAAGAATTTGACAAACATCTAGTAGAAGTAGGATCATCTCACGACTCACTCCACCTAAAACACGACAACTTAATAATGTATTTGAAAGGAGAAATCAAACAATATTAGATATGGTTTGATCAATCATGTGTCGTACAAATTTGCTCACTCCTTTTAAGTTTTGCTCTTGAGACTACCACTATAATACTTAATATCCGACTACAGTTATGGACAAGATGGTCTATGAGATTTGGTATGAGGTCAAACCTAATGTGTCCCACCTTAGGGTATGAGGTTATGATGCTTATGTTACATGTGAATCATCAGATTAATTAGAACCCCAAGGCGGTAAAGTTGTCTTCGTCAGATACCCAAAAATAATTAGTTACTATTTCCACAATCCCATTGAAAACTGGTTTTTATAAAACACATAGCTATATAATTAAGAGGTTTCTAATTTAAGGCCATTAGTACTCCATGCAAGTCCTTGGAAACACCTTCAGAAAGCCACACACCACAAGTACATCTTCCATTTCTTTCACTTTAATTTTAGTATGTATAACATACGCATAGGCTCTGTACCCTCGCATCCTCAACTTTTCTGACTTGATAGATATGCTAGTCTATACCCAATACTATATCAAATCCTCCTAATGATATGAGGAACAACAGAGTAAGAACTTGTTCACCATCTAATGATATCAGACAATCCTTTATTACCTTTATAACTTTACTCATTTTACGAATTGAAGTCTTTTCATTAAATGGCTCAACTAACCTCTTCGTCACATTCAAAATTTACACATTATGATCACACTCATGCCTTATACGTTACTATCGCATACACACTTTATATGTTACTATTGTATACATTCTCGACACATCTCATATTTCTTTACTCATTCATTTTACAACTTTAAACTAGCTTGTTTGTAAAGGTGAAACAATTTACTAGGCACAATCATATCAATACAGTTTAACAAAATAATTTAGAAGTGTCTAATCATTATTTATTTTAGATGCAAATATACTTTATTAGAAACATTTACATCGACTGAAAATAATAAATATAAAGCATCTAGAACTCACCTAGTCTTTTGTTATTATACTATACTTGTAAAGACTATTAGTAAGGTAGAAATTATAACAATCAGTATAAAGGTTTACATGTGAACAATGTCAATGCAGGATCGGTTTTTGTCACTACAAACTTGTTTTCTCTCAAACTCACTTAATCACACTTGGTTAGATGATACAAAATTCCTCTAAGAGTTGATAATAATAAACTAAGTAACTAAGAACACAAGAGAATAATTTTCAAGGTACTTGTATATATTACTTCTCAACTGAAAGTATTACAAGACTCTTACAAGAATATTACATGAGTTACAATGAGAAACTATATACTATCACCTACAGTCAGATATACCTTGATACCAACTGGAAACCTATGACTAAAGCAAATACTACATTGCTAAAGACAAGGTATCTTAGATAAAATTTATATAAGATATAGTACTCATGATATGTCCATGACTTACCTTTTGTCATTAACTAAAGTTAGTAACTGTACTAAATGATAAATAATAAACAGTGAAATAACGTATGGTCAACTATATGGGAGTGGGAAAAACACCATGTAGTATCTCAGAGATTTGCAACAAAGTGTCAGAAGAACCATACTTGTGTCCATTGATTCATAGTAGGTTCTTCCGAAGGTTAACTGGCTTTGGAAGAACAAGTTCTTCCGAAGCCACTTATACTTTGGAAGAAGCTACTTCTTCTGAGGCTTGAGACTTTCTTCAGGTCTTTATACTTTAGAAGTCATTGTCTTGCTTTCTTTTAAGTGTTGAACTTCAGAAGAGAGAAGACTTTATCTTCGAAAGTTTGAGTTTTCCTTCAGAAGATTCTTTAGACATAATCTTCGAAATTTCTGACTTTGCCTTTATAAGAAGTCCATTTTCCTTCGGAAGTTCTTTACTTAGCTTTGAAAGACCTTTATTAGTTGTACCAAAATTGTCTAAGTGTTTGGTTTTGGTTGCACAAACCTTTCTAGATCCAACAAACTCCCTCTAGGATGATGCAATCGAAATCTCACTCTTTCTTCTCAAAACCTTCAGCACTAGGGACAAGAGATGTTTTTCTGTTTCTTTGTTCTTCCCTAAAGTAGTGTTGAGAAGTTTGTACAAATCATTCATGGACAGGATATCCAGTTTGGCACTCTAATTGATATGCACCCTTTGTTATGACCCTTTAAGAGAGTTAGTTGACAGGAGTTGTAGTCTTATTCCCATCTAACTATGGACTCAAGTTCAGGATCTTCAACCATTTGAAGAAAGGCTTTGCCTTTGGTTGTTGATCCTTCCCTTTCATCCTTCTCTCTTAGCTTTAAATCTTCTTCAATCGAGATCTAGCAGTTAGTTCAGCCAGATGAAGACTACTTAGATGATTTCTAATGTGAGCACCTATCTCAGAGTTGAAGGGGTTGGAGAATGGCTTCTATGCTAACTCAACAATGTTGAACCTATTAAAGTGTAGCAGAGATAAGGCATTGAGCCTGTTTATCTCACCATTCTCTTTATCAACAACAAAGTTATGTGAAGATTCTTCAAACCTCCACTAGATGATCTTGTTTCTTGGCACAATGGGTTGACTTGGTACTCTATCCCCTTTCTTTGCATCCAACAGAGTTACCAACATTCTTTTTAGGTTCTTTTCTTTTTCATTTAGTGACTCAGATTTGAGGCCTAGGAGTTTAACAGCTTGGTCCAATTTTCCTCTAGGCATATTAAGAAATTGATCTCTATGAGGGAACATAAGGAGCCATCAACATAGGTTAGCTTGACTGAACCCTCCATAAAAGAGATGTTGCTCAAGGTTGTACATTTAATGAGCTTCATTTTGATCTCCTTAAACTCCTCTAAGGAGAGATGCTTGGAAGGCTGAGGGGATGGTTTGGGTCCTTATTAGGTAGGTAGTGGTGTTTGGGTTCTGGGAAGTGTTTTAGGTTTAAAGATGGGTAGTTGAGGTGGTTGTGGTGAGGAAGCAGGTATGGAAGATGGTTTGGGTTCAGGAGTGTATGGTTCAAAGGTAGGTTTGGTTTTGATGGGAAAAGAGAAAGGGATTGGTTCAGGTTAAGGTTGAGGTTGAGGCTGAGGTTGAGGTTGGGGTTGAGATTTTGGTTGAGGTGTTGGTTTGAAGATCATCCCCTGTGCCCTTTTATATATCTCTTTCCTTTCCCATGAGCGAATGTCAGCCTTGATGTCACTAATATGTCGCTGCAAGGTCTTCTCAAATATAGGACCCACCTGCCTGCCAGAGAAGCCATGAGCCCTTAGATAATCCTTCATCTAGGCTTTATCACCTATCTTCCTCATAGCTACGAGTCCAGCTTCTTCCTCCTTCTTCTTCTTCTCCTTCAATTTCTCCTTTGCGTCCTTCTTTCTCTTTTTCTCCATCTGATCTTGCTCTTTCTTAAAATGCCACAAGATCATGTCATTGTTATGAGGAGTCAATTCCTCTAGAGAGAATCCCCTGGAGCTTAGGAAAGATATCCTTTCGCTCCTAAGCTATAGATCAGCCTCTATTTTCTTTCTCTCCCTTTCTTCCTCTAAGGGCAACCTTGCTGCCTCTTTCTTTTGTTTGATATGCAGCATGGTTACCTTCTCTAACTGAAACTAACTCCTCTAATGGTAACAAGGGCACATCTTCTGTAGATACATGATGTTCCTAGTTTATGTGCTTAATTGTAAAAGTCTTCCATGTCTTACATATGTGTAATATGATAATGAAATGTAATATGATATATGTCTTGATGTTTATTTTCTTTGATCATTTCATATTATTATTGTCCTTGGTATAATTCATATGTATGAACATCTTATATGGGTTTGATGTTGTTGTTCATAGTTCTAAGTCAATAATGATTAAGAAATGTATTCAACCTAATCGAGTGATTATTCATGCTAATGGACCATACTTATGGATCATACGCATGAATATATCATGCTTATGGACCAGTCGCATGACTAAACCAGGAGACTGGATCAGTCGTATGATTGAGACATAAGATTGACTCAGTTGCATGACTGAACCTTTAGTCGTGCGTATGAATCAACTGCATGATTCAGTCGCATGACTAAACCATTCTAATGGTTCAGTCGTACAAATGGAAACTGCAAACCTATAAATACCACTTAATTCGTGAAAAAAGAGAACTTTTGATAACACTTTGAATACTTTGAGAGATACTTTGAATATACAAAAACCCTAGCCGTCCAGAGCGTCCAAAATAGCCAATCCAACTTCAAAGTTCGATCTTGATCGATCCCTACTCATTCTTAACGTTTAGTTCATTGCTATATCGATTGGGTTTTTCGTTATCACTTATTGGATCGCCAATCAAATAGGATTATGCACTATTTGATCTGGTTTCATGCAGAATCCGTTAGTACTTCATACATACACGGTCCTAACAAGTGGCATCAGAGCCTTGGCTCGTGATTTTGCATGGATTCGATTATTTTTGGTGTTAAAACCTACGTTTTATTTCAAAAGAGTTACCACTTTGCTTCTAAAGGTGTTTTCAATGTTTGCATGCGTTAAAGTTTTATTTATTCATCATACGACAGATTAGGGTTCCTGGGAAACTCGTAATTTGTGTCAAAGTGTCAAAATATTCGATTTTACAAACACAACAGCCTTCAGTCGCACGATTGGTCCATTCATACGATTGAACTCAATCGTATACTCCATCCACATGACTGAACTCAGTCATATACCTCATTCGCATGACTGAACAACTCTAGTCATTTGATTCCAATCGTCTTGTTCATACCCACGAATGAATCAAATCGCACGATTGACTTCATTCGCATCCTTCACTTGTACAAGTGATCCATACTCATAGCCCATTCGCACGAGTGAAACTGTCCTATTCCAAAAGTACAAAGTTTAAAGCAATGGAAGATCAATTTGCTACATTTTCTGCCAGAAAGGACTCTCGCATCCAGAACCTTCTGCTTCTTGAGAATGAGATTGGAAATCATAATAAACCGCCAAAGCTATTAACGTTAGATGAATACCCACAGTGGAAAAAACGGTTTGAAATCTATTTAAATAGAGTTAATCCTAATCTTTGGACATCCATTGAGACTGGTTACATGGTACCAGTCAGTGCTAATGGAGTCAAGTAAACCTTGGGAGGAATGAGTGAAACACAGAAGATTCTATTCAATGCTGAAAAGAAAGTATACACCTTGTTGACTCAGTCGATACCGAAGGACATCTTTCATTAGTTCTCTGAGAACAACCAGGCTAAAAAGTTATAGGAGGCATTGGAGAAGAGATATGATGGAAACACAACTCTCAAAGCACTGAAGGCTAAAGCTCTTAATAAGGAATTTGATAATTTCTCTTCGATAGGGAATGAGAGCTTGGATGATATTATTGACAGATTCTATCATCGGATGAGTGAGTTACACATTCATGGTGGAACAACATCTATGGAAGAAAAAGTTTTAAGCTTTTGATGATGGTTTGCCTCATAAATGGGATTCATTTGTGTCTAACCTGAGACAAAGTGACATTCTTGTGACATTAGACATAAATGATTTCATCTTGAAGTTAAGAGAGGAAGAACTGCGAATGAAATAAAAGTCGAAGAAAGGATCCTATGTTAAGAATCCTTCACTTTACAACTCAGTTCCAACTCTAGTTGTTTCAGGAGCACCGTTACAAACAACATTCGTGTTTAGTTCTTCTTCTCCTTCCCAAAATAGTGCATCAGGAACCAAAACATCAGGGTCATCTGGAACCCAATACATAGTTCCTGAAGCAAATACTACAAAGTTGAAGACCAAGAATCTCGGTAATGTCACAGTGGAAGTTGCCAAAGAACACATGGATCTTCTAGCGGCTGTTGTACAATCTTATGATGGTTTAGTTTCCGGTAAGATTGGAAATTGTCATCTTTCAGATGAGGATTATGAGCAAGTTGATGAAAACGAGCTAGAAAGAATGGACATAATATGGGCCTTGGCTAGTGCTATCAGAAGAGCAAAGAAGTTTGTCAAAAAGACAGGGCAAAATCTAGTCGCCACAAAAGATACGACCTTTGGTTCTGACAAAACCAAAGTCACATGCTTCAACTGTGGTGAAAAGGGGAACTTTAAACGTGAATGTGTAAAGCCCAAGAAAACTGGTAATGGAAACCCATTTCCCACATTCAACTGTTAAGACAAAGATATGATTGGAACTACTTCTTCAAGTAAAGAGACAAAGGCTTTGACTGATCAAGGTGATGAAGGGCAAGACTGGTCCTTCCGTTTTGTTTCTCCAGGTGAATCAAATATTGCCTTTGTCGATGCACTGGATGATGGATCTGTTAGTGAAGGTGAGATCATAGCTGAGCAAGCGATGTCAGATACTGAAGAAGCTATGAAGGTTTTAAATCACTTGGTTGAGGAAGAGCTCAGAGCAACAAACTCAGAATCTCTAGTCAACGAAGAGTCTGATAAGGCTTTGATGGCTGATTCGTCTGATTCCTCACAGGTAAGTTCTAATGACCAATTATTTGAAAAACATGCTTGTACTGAATGTGACAAATTTAGGGATAGCATTGATCTAAAATTTGGAAGGTTATTAGAACATAATGATAATTTAGTAAACGATTTACAACTCTACACTGAGACCAATCGTATTTTATAACCAAATGAGTGTAGTTTCAAAGAAAAAAATAGAACTTTTGGGCAAACAACTAAGGGAAACCGAGGTTGTTGCATTAAATCAATCAAATGAAATCAAGTTTTATTTAAATTCTTTGGAAGAAGCAAAAAAGGAAAAAGCCGTATTAGAAGTCAAAGTTGAATCCTTAAAACAAAAACTGCATAACTTGGCTAGTTCTTCACACATAGTTCAAAACTTAGTGAAAGAATGAAATAATAGGGAAGGTCTGGGTTACAAAGTAGTTACGCCACCACATGCAATCTTTTGAACACTAAATGTAGACCCATCAAAAATAACCCAGAAAAGGATCATGTGGTGTCCACTCCTCTGGTTAGTGATCCCGATTCTACGGGCAAACCTATGAAGAATAGCACTAAACAGGAGGAGTCTACTTTGAAATCAAAAGAAAAGATGCTTATTGAAAATTTGGATGATCAAATTGAAAAGGTTAATTTAAGGTCAGGTTCACACATGTCTACATCTGAATCCAAAATGACTAATCCAGTTAACCAAAAATGTGTTACTCATCAAAGTCCAAATAACCTAAAAGTTAAAGATGTTAAAAATGTTAAAACAAATAATTTTGTTAAAGAAGCTGAAACATTTAAAAGAGAAGTCACAAAACCCAACCAGACTCATCTTACACCCTTACCAAACTCAACACCACACAAAAAGTTTATTCAATCTATAGAAGGGAGAACATGCTACAGTTGTGGAAAACGAGGACATATCTATTCTAGTTGTCCTTATTATCAGACACCCAAAAAGAAAATTGAACTTTATGATGCAAAACCAAGTTTTTCTAAAATGAGATCTAATACGCCACCTAAGAGGATTAGTGAACCTAAAGTTCAAACTATAAGCCAGTCGTTTGTTTATCACAAACAGACCTTACACAAAACTGGCTTATGGAAGATAAAATCAAGCAATTTGTCTGATAATGAGAACAAGAAGAAGATCAATGTGCCCTTATCCTCTGAAGGATAGTGGGTTGAGTTCATGATGTGTGATTCCTCTGGGTCACCCAAGCCAGTTAAGGCTTGGGTCCCAAACCTGGACTAATCAATTCCTCTGAATGTGCAAGGTGTCCGCTACAGTGCTATCACAAATACCTGGATTATTGATAGTGGGGCATCCATGCACATGACCGAAAATTCATCTCTCTTTTTTAACGTCAAACAAATTAAAGGGGGACATGTATCATTTGCTGGAAATAAAGGAGGTTACATCACCGCTCAAGGCGAAGTGGGAAACGAGAAAGTGAAGTTTGACAAGGTCAACTACGTTCAACAACTACATGACAACGTGCTTTCAGTCTCCCAGATCTATGATAAAGGATTCAAAGTTGTGTTTGACAATAAGAAATGCTACATGTTGAAGAAGGATTATGTTATCCAGGAGGATAAAGTTCTAATTTTAGCTTCAAGATATAATTATTTGTATGTCTTAGATCTATCTAAAGCCTCCACAACTAAGAATATTGTGCAATGGTTCTTGTCAAAGACAACCGAGAGGGATTTAGTCTCCTGGCATAGGAGAATGGGACACATTAATCCTAGGAAGATGAATCATTTGATATAGAATGATTTAGTGAATGGTGTAACTGCCATAAATTTCCAGCTTCCGGATTTTTGCGTAGCATGTAAGAAAGGAAAACAAACCAAGAAGTCTTACAAGGCAAAGAAAGTTAATTCTATCAATATTCCTCTTGAGCTTTTACACATGGATCTGATTGGCCCAGTCAGTAGAAAGAGCATTGCTGGAGATCTGTACAGCTATGTGGTAACTGATGATTATTCAAGATTCTCTTGTGTGATGTTTTTGAAATCCAAATCAGAGACAATTAAATCATTCAAACATCTAGAAACTACTTTGGAATCACTCTACAAGCTAAAGGTAAGCCAAATTCGATCAAACAACAAAATAGGGTTCAAGAATCAGTGGATGGAGGTATTCTGTAGAGAGAAAGAAATTGTACATCAATTTACGTCTGCCTACACTCCACAGATGAATAGGGTTGCTGAAATAAAGAATCACAGCTTGATAGAGACAGCAAGAACAATGTTAGTCGACTCTAAACTGCCTATTCAATTTTGGAATGAAGCACTGGCTAATGCATGCTACACTCTCAATCGAGTCTTGGTGGTCAAATGTCATGGTAAAACATGTTATGAACTGCTCCAGCTACGAAAACCAAACTTGAAGTATCTCGAACCATTTGGTGCACCGTGCATGTTGTTAAAGAAAACTTAGACCGGGAAATTTAGTGAGAAGGCTTAAGAAGATATCTTTCTCAGATACAGTATACCAGACAAGAGAGTTTATAACAACACAACGGGTCAGGTAGAAGTATGGTGCAATGTTGATGTTCAAAGATACACCCCCCCTGGCTGGAAAAGGACATTCCTTCTTCTTTGACTATGATGGATTTTTTAAGTCCTTCAACCTATCTCCCTTTCATCCTGATGATGAGTTATTTGCTACAATGATGTACGATGTTCTGAACACTCCTCCACAAGACTTGACACCATCTGTTTCATTAGACGATTCTTCTAGTCCTTCAGGGGGAGAGCTTGAAGTAAGTGACTCCTCCTCTGATTATGAAGCAGGTGAGACTGCAAATATGGACTAGGAGGACCAAGTTCCCACTAATGAAAGTACACAAGCATCAGATCTTGATGACTCTAACACTTCTGAACCTCATACTCCAACAGCTACAGATACTGAACCTAGAATTCAAAATCTGGATCCTAAAGTATTTGTTCCCACCACTCACGGATCTCGAATTAATGTGCATCATCTCCTAGAAAACATCATTGGGGATGTTCTATTGGGAGTGCAGACATGAAATCAGCTATACTCAGCTGATTATGCCTCAGTCATGGAAAAAGGATATCTTCACGAGGGTGCTTATCGATGTTTTGTGTCTCAATTCGAGCCAAAATATGTAAGTGAAACCTTAAACGATGAGTCATGGGTTAGTGCTATACAAGAAGAACTCCTACAGTTCAAGAAGTTAGGAGTATGGACCCTTGTGGACAGACCAAAAGGTGCTAAGGTGATTGGCACTAAATGGGTACTAAAGTGTAAGAAAGATGATCAAGGGGTTATAATTAGAAATAAGGCTCGACTTGTGGTTCAAGGGTTTAGACAAGTCGAAGGCATTGACTACAATGAAGTGTTTGCACTTGTGGCACAGATGGAAGCAATTCGTATCTTTCTAGCCTATGCATCCTACATGAAGATTAAAGTTTATCAATTAGATGTAAAAAGTGCATTCCTTCATGGTGAAATCCGTGAAATAGTCTATGTCAGCCAACCTAAAGGATTTGAGGATCCTTATCATCGGGATAGAATTTATAAAATGGACAAGGCTCTTTATGGGCTCCATCAAGCCCCTAGAGTCTGGTATGAGAAACTCTCCATTCATCTTGTGAAACATGGTTTCCGCAGAGCGGTTATTGATTGCACGTTATTCATCAAAAAAAAGGATGGTGATTTACTACTGGTACAGATATATGTGGATGACATAATCTTCGGTACCAAAAATGAAGAATTATGTAAAGAATTTGAGTCTATGATAAAAGCAGAGTTTGAGATGAGTGCCATGGGGGAGATGAAGTTCTTCTTGGATTACAGGTGGATCAAACACCAAAAAGAATTTTCCTACATCAGTCCAAATATGTAGGAGATATCCTCAGTCAATTCGACATGGAGAATGCTACGGCTGCTAGAAATCCACTTGCCACAAACCATGACGTGGCACCCGACGAAAATGGTGATCTGGTTGATGCCACCATGTATAGAGGAATGATCGGATCTCTAATGTACCTCATAGCCTCTCATCCTGATATTATGTACGCCACGTGTCTTTGTTCCAAATATCAGGCAAAACCAAAAGTAAATCATCTCATATGAGTTAAAAGGATTTTTTATTATCTAAAGGATACTCCAACACTCGGGTTGTGGTATCCTCATGATGAAGACTTTGAGCTTACAGCGTATAGTGACTCAGACTATGGTGGTTGCAAGATGAATTACAAGTCAACATCAGCGGGATGACAGTTCTTTGGTAGACGGTTAGTCACCTGGTAGTGTATGAAACAGACATCAGTTGCTTTGTCAACATGTGAAGCTGAATATATTACTGCTGCAAGTTGTTGTTCACAAATCATTTGGATTCAACACAAATGCGCGACTACAGTTTGCAATTTTCTTACACTACTGTCTTTGTTGATAATTCTGCTGCAATTGTTGTCACCAAAAATCTGGTCCAACACCCGAAAACAAAACATCGGTATTAAATATCACTTTATACATGACTGTTTTGAAAAACAATTAATCTATGTTGTTAAAATTAATACGGATTTTCAACATGCCGACCTCTACACAAAAGCATTTGACAAACCTCGGTTTTTATATCTTTTAGAGGTTAATGGCGTGAAAAAGAAAAGTGATGTGATTCAGGAAGAAGAAAGTTCTTAGTCCGAAAAGTTTTTCATAGTTTCTTATTTATTTTCTTTTATTTTATTTTTCTGTCTATTAAAATCCAAAAACACAAAAAGATTTTCGGTTTTAGAATTCTAGGGGGAGAATAGTTTAGTTTAGTAGTTAATTAGTTGCAGTATTTATTTAGTATTTATTTACTTAAAAAATAAGGGGGAGGGCAGATTAGCTGAAAGAAATGAAATCAAATTTGTGATTTTGATTCAAAGTTTATGGAAAATGATAGTACATAGGGAACAAATTGTTTGGGACTTCAAAAGGATTTAAATGATCAAGATGCTAAATCAAAGTACAAGTCTGAGCAGTCTAAGCATAATAAAAGGAAAAATGATAGTAAAACTAGTCTGCTACTGAGGTAACATAGAGAAAGTAGACCTAGAGCTTGCTAGTTCAATATATGATGTGTTGGTAGATTCTGTTGGAGCATATATAGTGTGTCTGTCGCTTGACGAATAGTCTAGGCTTAATGTAATACACCTGTT
>BJCM01114720.1:0-35388 GCA_018326385.1 Flaveria bidentis | reverse complement strand
GAAGTATCATGCTTTCTTTCCAAAGCTGATAGTGATGAGTCAACACTGTGGCATAAACGTATGTGTCATGTAAATTTTAAGAAAATGAATAAATTGGCTAAAAATAACTTGGTACATAGTTTGCCTAAAAAGGAGTTTTTCTGCAAAGATAACTGTGTTGCATGCCTGAAAGGGAAGCAACACAGGACATCTCACAAATCCAAAAGTGTTAACTCTATCACTACTCCATTACACTTATTGCACATGGATTTCTTTGGTCCAACAAGTATAATGAGCATTAGAAGGAAATCATATAACTGAGAACATCATAGGGGATGTCTCTAAAAGTGTGAGAACAAGAGGATAGACTCATCATGGGAATGTCTGCTTGTACTCATGCTTTTTATCCCAGATGGAACCAAAGAAGGTAGAAGATGCCTTGAAAGATGGTAGCTAGCTTGAATCAATGCAAGAGGAGTTGCTTCAATTCAGGAGACAGAATGTATGAAACCTATGTCAGCTACCATCTGGTCAAGTACCTATAGGCACTAAATGGGTTTTCAGAAACATGAGAGATGATAGAGGCTTGATCATCAAGAACAAAGGAAGACTTGTAGTTCAGGGATACACACAAGAGGAAGGAATTGATTATACTGATGTCTTGTCCATTTAAGTGGCCTATTTGAAGAGTTTTATTGATTTCTTATTTTAGTCGAGTAAGTTAGTTAGGGTTTGATTTCACTAGTCATTTTTATCGCTTTTAGTCTCACGATAGTTGTAGATGAATGAGAAATCGGTTAGGGTCACAATTGACAAGTAAACAAGGTAAAACGAAATCTGGGCAGAGTGTTTACATATGAGAGAAGTTTGAGTGCTTTGAAGGGTGGTGAGAAATGCGACTGACTCACCCCTCTATTTATATTGTTTTAATTCTCAGTCATGTGTTTGGATCCATACACATGCTTCAATCGTGCGACTGGGTTCAATCATGCGACTGGCTTATACTTCATTGTCCAGTCGTACGATTGATTCATTCTTATGGTCCAATCGCATGGATGCCCCATACTCATGGTCTAATCATATGACTAGCTCATACTTATGGTCCAATCGTGCGACTGACTCATACTTATGGTCCCATCGTGTGACTAGCTCATACTTATGGTCCAATCGTGCGACTGACTCATACTTACAAACACTTAAACTTTTACCTTGTGATATCAAACATTATGAACACCGATCATCTCAGATATGACCCCTTTTTGAATTTAAGACCATTTGATCACCTCAGACGTGATCCTTTTAATTTAAAACCGTTTGATCACCTCAGACATGATCCTTTTAATTTAAAACTGATTGGTCACCTTAGACGTGACCACTTTTAGTGAGTGATTCATAGATTAAATCTTGTTGTATAGTCTGACTTTTACCTAACAAAAGACTAGAAAAATAGAAAAACAACTTGAAATTAAAAGCAAAAAAAGACATATTTTTGTGTTTTTGATTAGAGATGGATTGAAATCTTTTAGAAAAACGTCTAACAGATTTTAATTCCTGGACAACACAGCTTCAAGTTAATTTTATCATTTCTGGAACGATTCATTATGGAATCATACAGGTATATCAGAATCATTTGGGACATTTTAATAAAACATTTTGATGCTAGATTCTTGTTTTGACCAAAAGTCAATAGCAATTTTAGGAAATCATACTAGAGCTATAAGATGCACACAATGATTTTGACTGTCAAGAGTTGCAGCTCACGATGATTATCAGTATATTTTTCACTTAAATCCATACATAGATTTTTGACTCACATTGGTGATGACTTAGGTTTAATTATTTCAACAAGCATTTGTGGTTCCCACACTTATATGGTAATCAACATTCCTCAGGAGATTTTTGAACAGTCTACGAGTATATTTCAAGAAGAAATTATTCTAAGAGATTTCAAAGAGATGCCAAGCCTCAGGTCAGTGCCATCGCACAACAGAGTGGCGCAAACAACAATGAATTCTAGAATATTTAGGTTATGCTTATCCTTAGGTCAGTGTCAGCGCACAGCAGAGAGACACATAACCTATCTTCTTGTTAGAGCATTTATTTTTCTTTTTGCATATAACACACCAACAACATAACTTATTATCTTTATTGCATTTAGGATTTTTTTCATGTGCTTTTCTCATTTTTATGGTCATCCGCACACATTTGTGGCGTTTATTTTGCTCGTCACCCCTTATTGGAAATGCATTGATTCTGTTAACCAGGGAAAGATGGGAACCCACAGCAAGTTGAACAGCTTAGTTTGAATTTAAACCACTAATGAGGTCAACTCATCTATTGTGTTGAATCTACTGACACATCATCTAATAGACTAGAAACCTCTAGGTCTACTTTCTCTATGTTACCTCAGTAGCATACTAGTTTTACTATCATTTTTCCTTTTATTTTGCTTACACTTCTTAGACTTATACTTTGAAATTTTCATCTTAATTTGTTAATTATTTATGAAGTCCCAAACAATTTGTTCCTTGTGTACTACTATTTTCCATAGACCTTGAATCAGAATCATAGATTTGATTTCATTTCTTTTAGGTAAGCCGCCCTCCTCCCTCGTTTTTTTAAGTAAATAAATATTGTACTAATTAAATACTAAATTAAACTATTCTACCCCTAAAATTCTAAAACCAAATTTTTTTTTGTGTTTTTAGATTTTAATAGACAGGAAAATAAATAAAATAAAACAAAAAAAAATAAAAAGAAACAAAAAAATTTGTCGGACTACGCACTTTCTTCTTCTAGAATCACATCACTTTTCTTTTTCACGCCATTAACATCTAATAGATATAAAAACCTCGGTTTATCAAATGCTTTTGCGTAGAGGTCAGCGAGTTGAAAATCCGTATTAATTTTAACAACATCGATTAATTGCTTTTCAAAACAGTCACGTATAAAGTGATATATAATACCGATGTGTTTAGTTTTAAGGTGTTGGACCAGATTTTTGGTGAAAGCAATAGCAGCTGGATTATCAAAAAAATAAGGGTGTTAGAAAATGCAAACCGTAGTCGCGCATTTGCTGTTGAATCCAAATGATTTGTGAAAAGCAACTTGTAGCAGCAACATATTCAGCTTCACAAGTTGACAGAGCAACTGATGTCTGCTTCTTACATTGCCAGGTGACTAACTGTCTACCAAAGAACTGACAACCCGCAATGTTGACTTGTAATTCATCTTGCAACCACCATAGTCCGAGTCAGTATACGCTGTAAGCTCAAAGTTATCATCATGGGGATACCACAACCCGAGAGTTGGAGTACCCTTCAGATAACAAAAAATCTATTTATCTCTGATGAGATGATTTACTTTTGGTTTGGCCTAATATCTTGAACATAGACACGTGGCGTACATAATATTAGGATGAGAGGCTGTGAGATACATAAGGGATCCGATCATTCCTCTGTACATGGTACATCAACCAGATCACCATTTCGTCGGGTGCCACGTCATGGTTCGTGGCAAGTGGAGTTCCAACAACTGAAGTATTCTCCATGTCGAACTGACTTAGGATAACACTTACATATTTGGACTAATGCAGGAAGATTCCTTTTGGTGTCTAATCCACCTGTAATCCAAGGAAGAACTTCATCTCCCCCATTGCACTCATCTAAAACCTGCTTTCATTACAGATTCAAATTCTTTACATAATTCTTCATTCTTAGAACCGAAGATTATGCCGTCCGCATATATTTGTACCAGCGGTAAATCACCGTCCTTTTCTTTGATAATAACGTATAGTCAATAACTCCTTTGCGAAAAAAATGTTTCACTAGATGAGTTGAGAGTTTCTCGTACCAGGCTCTAGGGGCTTGATGGAGCCCGTAGATAGCCTTGTTTAGTTTGTAAACTCTATCCCGATGATAAGGATCCTCAAATCCATCGGGTTGACTGACGTAGACTGTCTCACGGATTTCATCATGAAGGAATGCACTTTTTACGTCTAGTTGATAGACTTTAATCTTCATGTAGGATGTATAGACTAGAAAGATACGAATTGCTTCCATCCGAGCCACAGGTGCGAACACTTCATTCTAGTCAATGCCTTCGACTTGTCTAAACCCTTTAACCACAAGTCGAGCCTTGTTTCTGGTTATGACCCCTTGGTCATCTTTCTTACACTTCAAGACCCATTTAGTGCTAATTACCTTAGCACCTTTTGGTCTATCCACAAGACTCCATGCTCCTAACTTCTTGAACTGTAGGAGTTCTTCTTGCATGGCACTAACCCATGCCTCATCATTTAAGGCTTCACTTACATATTTTGGCTCAAATTGAGACACAAAACATCGATAAGCACCATCGTGAAGATAGCCTTTTCCATGACTGAGGCATAATCAACTGAGTATAGCTGATTTTGTGTCTGCACTCCCGATAGAACATCCCTAATGACACTATCTAGAGCATGATACACATTAATTCGAGATCCGAGAGTAGTGGGAAGAACTTCTTCCTGTTCCAAGTTTTGAATTCTAGGTACAGTGTCGGTAGCTGTTGGAGTATGAGGTTCAGATGTATTAGAGGCATAAATATCTAATGTTTGTGTACTTTCATTAGTAGGAACCTGTTCCTCCTGGTCCATATTTTCAGTCTCCACTGCTTTATCATCATAGGAGGAGTCACTTACATCAAGTTCATCAGAAGAATCATGTAGTGGAACCGATGTTGTTGAGTCTTGTGGCGGAGTGTTTAGAACATCGTACATCATTTTCGTTGATAACTCATCATCAGGAAGGGAGGAAGGTATGTTTAAGGACTTAAAAAATCCATCATAGTCGAAAAAGAAAGAAGGTCCTTTTCCAGTAGAGGGTGGTGTATCTTTGAACATCGACATTGCACCACACTTCTACCTGACCAGTTGAGTTGTTATGAACTCGCTTGTGTGGTATCCGAGAAAGATACCTTCTTCAGCCTTCTCAATGAACTTCCCAGTCTGAGTTTTCTTCAACAGCATGCACGTTGTCCCAAATGGTTCGAGATACTCCAAGTTTGGTTTACGTCGCTCGAGCAGCTCATAACATGTTTTACCGTGACGTTTGACCACCAAGACCTTATTAAGAGTGTAGCATGCATTGGCCACTGCCTCATTCCAAAATTAAATAGGCAGTTTAGAGTCGGTTAGCATCATTCTTGTTGTCTCTATCAAGCTCCAATTCTTTCATTCAGCAACCCCATTCATCAGTGGAGTGTAGGGAGACGTGAATTGATGTACAATTCCTCTCTATCTCTATAGAATGCCTTCATCCACTGATTCTTGAACTCTGTTCCATTGTCTGATCGAATCTGCCTTACATTCAGCTTGTAGAATGATTCCAATGTAGTTACTAGATGTTTGAATTATTCAAATGTCTCTGATTTGGATTTTAGAAACATCACCCAAGAGAATCTTGAGTAATTATCAGTAACTACATAACAGTATAGATCTCCAGCAATGCTCTTCGTGCTAACTGGGCCAAATAGATCCATGTGTAGAAGCTTGAAAGGAAGGTAAATTGAATTAACTTTCTTTGCCTTGTGAGACTTCATGGTCTGTTTCCCTTTCTTGCATGCTATGCAAAAATCCGGAAGCTGGAAGTTCTTGACGGTTACTCTATTTACTAAATCATTTTGTATCAGATGATTTATCTTGCTAGGATTAATGTGTCCCATTCTCCTATGCTAGGAGACTGAGTCACTCTCTGTTGCATTTGACAAGAAGCATTGGACAGTGTTCTCTGTTGTGAAGGCCTTTGATAGATCCAAGACATACACATTGTTATATCTTGAAGTTGACATTAAGACTTTTTCCTCCGGAATGACATAATCCTTCTTCAACATGTAGCACTTATTTTTGTCAAATAAAACTTTGAATCCTTTATCACAGATCTGGGAAACATAAAGTAAGTTGTTCTGTAGTTGTTGAACGTAGTTGACCTTGTCAAACTTAACTTTCTCATTTCCTACTTCGCCTTGTGCTGTGATGTAAACTCCTTTATTCCCAGCAAATGATACATATCCCCCTTTAATTTGTTTGACATTGAAAAGGAGATACGAATTCCTATTCATGTGCCTAGATGCCCCACTATCAACAATCCAGGTATTTGTGATAGCATTGTAGCGGACACCCTACACATTCAATGGAATTGATTAGTTTAGGTTTGGGACCCAAGCCTTAACTAGATTGGGTGACCCAGAGGAATCACACATCATGAACTCAACCCACTGTCCATTGGAGGATGAGGGTACATCATTCTTCTGCTTGTTCTCATTATCAGACACATTACATGATTTGTCTTTCCATAAACCAGTTTTGTGTAAGGATTGTTTCTGATAAACAAACGACTGACTTCTAGTTTGAACTTTAGGTTTACTAATACTTTTAGGTGGAGTAATAGATCTCCTTTTAGTAAAACTTTGTTTTGTATCATAAAGTTCAATTTTCTTTTTGGGAGTCTGATAATACGGACAATTAGAAGAAATATGTCCTCTTTTTCCACAACTGTAGCATGATCTCCCTTCTACAGGTTGAGGAAAATGTTTATTTGGGTTTGAGTTGGGTACAGGTGTGAGATGTGCCTGGTTGGATTGTGTTAATTCTATTTTAGATGTTTTAGCCACTTTAACAAAATTAATTGTTTTAACGTTTTGAACATCTTTACCTTTCATTTTATTTGGACCTTGACGTGTAACGCGTGTTTGGTTAACTGGTTTAATCCTTTTGGGTTCAGAAGTAGACATGTGTGAACCTGACCTTACATTAATCTTTTCAAATTGTTCATCCAAATTTTCTATTGGCATCTTTCCTTTTGATTTTAAAGTAGACTCTTTCTGTTTAGTGATAGAGTTCACCGGTTTACCCATGGAATCAGGATCACTAACCAAAGGAGTTGACACCACATGATCCTTAACTGGGTTGTTATTGATAAGTCTACATTTTGTATTTAAAAGGATCTCATGTGATGGCGGTACTACTTTGTAACCCAAACCTTCCCTATTGTTTCGTTATTTCACTAAATTTTGAACTATGTGAGAAGAACTAGCCCAACTATGTAGTTTTTGCTTTAAAGAATCAACTTTGACTTCCAAAACTGCTTTTTCCTTTTTGGTTTCTTCTAAAGAGTTTAAATAGTACTTTATATCATTTTATTGATTTAGAGCAACAACCTCGGTTTCCCTTAGTTGTTTCTCCAAAAGTTCTATCTTTTCTTTAAAACTGCTCTCATTTTGTTTTAATATACGATTTGCCTCAGTGTAGAGTTGTAAATCATTTACTAACTTATCATTGTGTTCTAATAACCTAGCAAATTTCAGATCTTTTCTCTCTCTAAATTTGTCACATTTAGAACAAGCATGTTTTTCAAATAATTTTTTGGTAGAACTTACCTGTGATGAATCTGTTGTATCAGCCATCAAAATAGAATTAGACCCTTCAATGGTTGTAGATTCTGAACTTGTTGCTCTGACTTCTTTCTTCAACTAACTGATTTACCACGTTCACAACTTCTATATCTGACATCGCTTGCTCAGCTGTGAGTTCACCTTCACTAGCAGATCTATCATCCAATGTTGTAACACAGGCAATGTTTGATTCACCCGGAGACACAAATCGGAAGGACGAGTCTTGCCCTTCATCACCTTGAGCAGTTAAGGCCTTTGTCTCTTTGCTTGAAGATGATGTTCCAATTGTGTCCTTGTCTTATCGGTTGAAGGTCGGAAATGGATTTCCATTACCTGTTTTCTTGGGCTTTACACATTCACGTTTAATATGCCCTTTTTCACCATAGTTAAAGCATGTGACTTTGGTTTTGTCAATACCAAAAGTCGTATCTTTCATGGAAACTAGATTTCGCACCGTCTTCTTGACATACTTCTTAGCTCTTCTTATAGCACTTGCTAAGGCCCACATTAAGTCCATTCTCTCTAGCTCATTCTCGTCAACTTGCTCGTAATCTTCATCTGCAAGATGACAATTTCCAATCTTCCTGGAAACTAAACCATCATAGGATTGGACAACAACAGCAAGAAGATCAATATGCTCCTTAGCCACTTCCACTGTGATATTACCAATATTTTTGGTCTTCAAATTTGTAGTATTGGCTTTAGGCACTATGTATTGGGTTCCAGAGGAATCTGACGTTTCTGGTCCTGAAGCAGTGGTTTGGGAAGGAGCCGCGGAACTAGACACGAATGCAGTTTGTAGTGGTGCTCCTGAACTAGTGGGAGTGGGAACTGAGTTGTAAAGTGAAGGATTCTAAACGTAGGATCCTTTCTTCATTGCAAGATGAAGTCATTTGTATTTAATGTTGCAAGAATGTCGCTCTGTCTCAGATTAGACACAAATGAATCCCATTTATCAGGCAAACCATCAGCAAAGCTTGACACTTTATCTTCCATTGATGTTTTTACACAATGAGTGTGCAGCTCACTCATCAGATGATAGAATCTGTCAATATTATCATCTAAGCTCTCATTTCCTATCAAAGAGAAGTTATCAAACTCCTTCTTGAGAGCCTTAGGATTGAGAGCCTTTAACGTCGTGTTTCCATCATACGTCTTCTCCAGGGCCTCCCATAGCTTTTTGGCCTGCTTGTTCTCTGAAAACTGATGAAAGATGTCTTTCGGTATTGACTGAGTCAACAGGGCATAAACTTTCTTCTCAGTATTGAAGAGTACCTTCTGAGCATCACACATTCCTCCCAATGTTAACTTGACTCTATTTGCACTGACCGGTACCGTGTAACCAGTCTCTATGGATGTCCAAAGATTGGGATCAACTCCATTTAGGTAAATCTCAAACCGCTATTTCCATTGTGGATAATCATCTAACGTTATAAGCTTAGGCGGTTTATTATGATTACCAATCTCATTCTCCAGAAGCAGAAGATTCTGGATGCGTGAGTCCTTCCCAACAGAAAATGCAGCAAATTGATCTTCCATTGCTGTAAACTTGGTACTTTTGGAACAGGACATTTTTACTCGTGCAAATGGACTATGAGTATGGTTCACTCGTTCGAATGAAGGATGCGGATGAATTCAATCTTGCGATTGGATTCAGTCATGCGTATGAACAAGATGATTGGAATCACGCGACTGGAGTTGTTCAGTCGTGCGAATGAGGTATGCGATTGACTTCAGTCGTGCAAATGAAGTATACGTGTGAGTTCAATCATGCAAGTGGATCAATCATGCGACTGGAGGCTGCTGTTTTTGCAAAATCTAATATTTTTACACTTTGACACAAAAAACATGATTTTCCCAGAAACCCTAATCTGCCCTATGACGAAAAACACAACTTTTAAGCATACAAACGTCGAAAACACCTTTAGAACCAACTTGGTGACTCTTTTGAATTAAAACGTGAGTTTTACCATCGAAACTAATCGAAACCACGCAAAATCAAGAGCCAAAGCTCTGATACCACTTGTCTGGACCGTGTACGTACGGAATACTAACTGATAATGTGTGAAACTAGATCAAATAGTGTGGAATCCTATTTGATTGGCGATCCAATCAATGATAACGTTAACCGAATCGATATAATATTGAACTAAACGTTAAGAACAAGTAGGAATCGATCAAGAACGGACTTTGAAGTTGGATTGGCTGGTTTGGATGCTCTGGACGGCTAGGGTTTATGAATATTTGAAGTCTCTCTCAGAGTGTTATATTTTTCTAACAGCAAATGCGCGACTACGGTTTGCAATTTTCTAACACACGTATCTTTGTTGATAATTCTGCTGCAATTGATGTCAACAAAAATCCGGTCCAACACCCAAAAACAAAACACATCGGTATTAAATATAACTTTATACGTGACTGTTTTGAAAAGCATTTAATTGATGTTGTTAAAATTAATACGGATTTTCAATGCGCCGACCTCTACACAAAAGTATTTAATAAACCTAGGTTTTTATATCTTTTAGAGGTAAATGGTGTGAAAAAGAAAAGTGATGTGATTCAAGAAGAAATCAGTTCTTAGTCCGACATGTTTTTCTTAGTTTTTTTTGTTATTTTCTTTTATTTTATTTTATTTCCCTGTCTATTAAAATCCAAATACACAAAAAGATTTTCGGTTTTAGAATTTTAGGGAGAGAATATTTTAGTTTAGTATTTACTTAGTTTTAGTATTTATTTACTTAAAGAAGCGAGGGGGAGGGCAGATTAGCTGTAAGAAATGAAATCAAATCTGTGATTTTGATTCAAAGTTTATGGAAAATGATAGTACACAGGGAACAAATTGTTTGGGACTTCAAAAGGATTTAAATGATCAAGATGCAAAATTCAAAGTACAAGTCTAAGCAGTCTAAGCACAATAAAAGAAAAATAATAGTAAAACTAGTCTGCTACTGAGGTAACATAGAGAAAGTAGACCTAGAGGTTGCTAGTTCATTATATGATGTGTCGATAGATTCAAAATAATAGATGAGTAGACTTCATTGGTGATTCAAACTGATTTGTTCAACTTGCTATGGGTTTATATCTTATCCCTGGTTAACACAATCAACGCATTTACAATAAGGGGTGACGAGCAAAATAAACGCCAAACATTGTGTGCGGATGACCATATAAAATGAGCAAAGCACATGGAAAAACTGCTAAGTGCAATCAAGCTAATGACTAATGTTATTGGTGCGTTATGTGCAAAAGAAAATAAATGCTCTAACAAGAAGATAGGTTATGTGCCTTTCTGATGTGCAGTGGTACTGACTGTAGAGGATAAGCATAACCTAAGTGTTCTAGAATTCATTGTTGTTTGCGCCTCTCTGATGTGCGATGGCACTGACCTAAGGCTTGGCATCTTATTGAAAGCTCTTAGAATAGTTTCTTCTTGTCAAATACCCGTAGACTGCTCAAAAATATCCTGAGGAATGTTGATTACCATATAAGTGTGGAATCCACAAATGCTAGTTGAAATAATTAAATCTAACTCATCACAAATGTGAGTCAAAAATCAATGTATGGATTTAAGTGGACAAATATACTGACAATCATCGTGGCTGCTACTCTTGACAGTCAAAATCATTATGCTCATCTTATAGCTCTAGTATGATTTCTTGAAAGTGCTATTGACTCTTGGATAGAACAAGAATCTAGCATCAAAGTGCATATTAAAAGATCCCAAATGATTATGATATACTTGTATGATTCCATAATGAATATTTCTAGAAATGATCAAATTAACTTTAAGTTGTTCTGCTCAGGAAAAAAAATCTGTTACATGTTTTCTAAAAGGTTTCAATCCAACACAAACCTAAACCACAAAAATATGTCAGACTAGATGAAATCTATGAATCTATGAATCACTCACTAAAAGTGGTCACCTTTGTGGTGACAAATCGGTTCTAAACTAAAAGTATCACGTCTGAGGTGATCAAATGATGTTAAATTAAAAGGATCATGTCTGAGATGATCATAGGTCACAATGTTATATATCAAAAGGTAAAATTTTAAGTGTTTGAAAGTGTATGAGGTCAAACTCTTAAGTATGAGCCAATCGCATGATTGAATCATAAGTTGAGCCAATCGCATGATTGAATCATAAGGATGAGCCGATCACATGATTGAACCATAAGTATGAGCCAGTCACACGATTGGACCATGAGTATGAGACAACCATGTGATTGGATCACAAGACTGAACCAATCGTATGAATGGATGAAGGAGTATAAGCCAACCGTACGACTGAACCCCAGTTGCACGAATGAAGCATGCGTATGGGTCTAGTTGCACGACTGAAATTCAAAACAATATAAATAAAGGGTTCAGTTGGTCGTAACCCTTACTACCCTTCAAAACTCTCTGAAACCGCCCATACACACACATACTCTGCCAAATTGTTGATCGTTGTGATTACTCCCATTTGTGATACTAACTGATTTCCTGCTCATCTATAGGTACGTTGCTACTGAAATCGGCCCAAATGATTGGATTAATCGAACCCTAAATGACCTAAACTATTTAGATCAATAACCGGGACAATAACCTAAAAATAGACCACTTAAATGGACATAAAAGTTGATTTAAAGGACAGTAAGTGCTATTACGAGTTCCTGCTAATCTAATGAGTCTAAACATGAAGTCTAATATAAACTTTTGACAAAGATTCAGAGTTAGAGTGTCGAACAGAGCATGATGCGAATAGACACTCCATATGAACCTCAGCCGCACGATTGAGCCAGACGCACGATTCAATCGTACGAGTGAATGAATCGGTGACTCAGTCGCACGAATGACTCAACCGCATGGCTTAGCATACGACTAAGTTCAGTCGTAGACTCAATCGCATGACTGAACTCAGCCGCAGGCTCAATTGCACGGCTGAATTTAGTCGTATGGTTCAATCGTACGACTGAACTAGGTAGATCAAAACAGTTTAAGTTCCAACTATCATCACTTACGCACAAATCTAATGTATATGTTTCTTGTGTTGCAGCAATATTGTTGATAGATAGACAATGAGCACCAAGCACAACATCTGTGCACATCTCGATACTACATCCCGGAACGCCTCTGAGTTCACTAGGATTAGTGCTTTCCTACGTAGATTGAGGATATACAAGGCCATCTCTTCTCCATGCACAACATGCAGGTCTATACAACAGGCCTTCAGGGCAGGTGCCTCAGTTGACCGGTCGGTGGAGCCGCACTATATCCGAAGCTCTATCTTCGAACAGGACATTAAGATCAGTGAAGAAGACCTAAGGCGAGTCCTAGACTTGGGGGAAGACGGAAAAAATCCAACTAAGGTACATCTACTGACTGTGTGTGGTTGCTTTCTGAGGATCAAGTACGCCGGAGACATCAATGCCGTTGTACTGAACAAGAGCAACATGTGCCCGCAATTCAAATACTTGGCACATGTGATCCTCAAGTGGGTTGCCTCTAGGCGGGGAGGATTTGATGAAATGTCAGACCAAATCCAGAATGCATACGTTGCACTGGCATAGAACCACTCATTCAGTTTTTCTCGCATGCTCTTCTCTTATCTGATCGAGAACCTTGAAGCCAAAGGCATGGAAGGTTTCTGTATGTATCCATGTTTCTTACAGATGATCATAGATGAGAAGCTTCCTATGCTACCAAAAGAGAGAGATGATGTAGTGGTGCTTGTTGTGATGGATGATACCACCTTAGGCAGGATGAAAGTATACCGAGGGAAGCAGGTGAAGCCCCCGGTCAGGAGATTGTTTTGGCATCTGGCCAATGAAGACTATGTGGCGCCTGCTCGTAAGAAATGGCGTCACAATGATAGTGATTCCAATGTTCAGCCTATTGTGTTACCCACCGATGAAGACGACGACGATGATGACGATCAGGATGACAGTAAAGGTGGTGGAGATACTAGTCCCAATCAATCAAGGGCCACTGACACTTCTACTATGTCTCCACCATCTCCACATGGTACTTCTTCTGCTCCAAGTGGATCTGAGCAGGTGGCTATCCACCCTGACTTTCTGTTAGATGAAAAAGAAGAGTCAGATGATAAGCCTTTTGTTAGGAACGTCGGTAGTCGGGTTGTGGCTACGAAGAAAGGGAAAGAGGCGGTTGGTGGACGCCTAGCTGGTACTACAGGTGATGATCCTGATGTCACCGATCCCACTTACACGCCTAACTAGCCTATCAGCTCAAAGGGAGCTCCTATTTTCAAAGGTTCAAGGAAGAAAAGGATGGCCAAACCCCTTGGCAAAAAAAGTAAGAGACCAAGGTTCACAATGATCGCATCTTCTACCACCACTGCCACAACCATGGCCACTACCACCACTACCACTGCCACTACCTCCACAACACCCACTCCCACCATTACCACTGCCACTACCACCACAACACCCACTCCCACCACTACAGCTACTCATACACCTACCTCCACCACTCATACACCTACCTCCACCTCACCCATAATACCGAACACAATTCCACCACAATCCACTCCCATTCCTCCTCCCATATTCACCACATCCACCACCACAACCACCACTCAACAAGCCGGTACATCCATCAAATCCCCAATGACACATGGCTCCACTCTACCCACTATTGGGTTAGAGGAAAGCTGGCAAACCTAAATCACATAATGCTAAAGCTGATCGCAACTGATAATCTGAGAGCAACTCAGATAAACCAACTTATGGCAATAAATGTAGCTCAAGCCAAGCAAATAGCTCAACTCAGTGAGAAGAATGCACTTTATGAGAGAGCTTTAGGCCGAGCTCACCATGCACTAAAGAGTCAAAATGAGTTGGTGATGGCATCGGTGAAAAGGATTGAAGGACTGAAGAAAAAGAACAAGAAGATTATGCTAAGGCTGAAGGGATCTAAGGGTTAGCCCCTAAAGATTAAAGAGGGTGATCATGATGGTGATGATGTGGATGATGATGATGAGCTTACTGATGATTAAGAAGATGATGATAGGGAGGAAGCGGGAGGAAGTGGAAAGAGAAAAGGAGGTGATGATGATGCTGAGGATGATCAAGAAGGTGATGCATCTGCATCAGCCTCAAATCCATCAGCAACGGAGAGGTGCACCAAGCGAAATCAGGATCAAAGAGCCTCATCCTCAGCTTCTCAAGCGGAAGAGACACCCGATCAAGGCAAAAGTAATGATTAGATGTTTGTGTATTTGAAACTTTTGTACTTGAATTGTGTACTACATTAATGTAATTGATGATTATTTATGTTTCAATGTCTTGAGTAATGATTTATGTGTGATGTGTTAAATGTTTAATCAAACAGATGAAGCTCAACACCCAGATAAATATGATGTTGTCCCCCTTCAGCAAATCAAGACTCAACTCACTGTGATTCTTGATTTGCAAGGGATCGTAAGATGATTTGTGAGCTACACTCTTGAGGAAGGAGAGATCATCCACGACCTCACCGACGAGCAGCTAGCTGATATGTTCCGACTAAATATAGATGAACTGATCAAAGATGCTCTCGAAGTCAATGTTCTAAGTGATGAGGAGCTACAGGATATCTATGAAATAGAGATTGAAGATGTGATAGTTGAGCACCATCCTGAGTACACTGACCCTGAGGGCAATGTTATCCCCAACATGGGTGAAACTTTTGGCAGTGCTACTTTTGATAAGGTGAACGATATGGAGAAAGAAAAGGAGAAAGATGAAAGTCAAACCCAACCTTTTGACGCTAATTTTGATCTTAAGAAAGCTGAATAGGCCGCGTGTTTTGCTGAATTGAAAGCCTAGCGCGCACCTCCAAAGCAGAATGCCTACACTAAACTATACAGAGTCAAAAAACATTAGAAAGTGTCTGGCAAAATCATACCATGGGCTTATTTTGAAGACATAAATGTTTATGATGTAAAGAGAGAGAAGGGGATTGAGTACTTTAGATGTCCACATGATCTAAAGACTCTTCCTGGTTTTAAGCTTAATAGATTGGCTAATTTAGATCTTTTGTATGCCAACCCGAGGAAGATGTTAGGATGGTTTGAGACAGCTCTGAAGAAAGAATACCACACCAGTTGGGTCAACTTTAAGCCTCAACAACCTAAACGTGTTATTCATAAGACTGATATTGATCCTATCTCAGGAAGATCAAAGATAGTACTGAAGTGGAGTCCCCCACGCATAATGTCTAAGATTCCTCTAAGGGAGATCTCTTAGGACTTCACTCCACACTTCAAATGGTGGTATTATGATTGGAGGACGGGAGAAGTGGTCATAGTGTTGAACAAAGATGGAAAGATTGAGACTATCAGGGTATTTGACTTAATGTGGCTTACCAACTTGTCTGTAGAAGATGTCTACACTCTATACAAATGGCCACTGTTCTATGACATGCAAGATATTGTACAAGCTCTACAGTTTCAACATGTTATACAACTCTGTTTTGCATTTGAGATACACGTAGGTGTCACAAGAGAAGAGAAGTACAAGAAGTTTCAAGAACATTTGAAGAATGTTAGACAATAGGGTAAACTAGGTCGAAGGGGCAGTTTGTAGATTCATGATGTTCCTAGTTTATGTGCTTAAATATAAAAGTCTTTCATTTCTTACACATGTAATGTAATTGTTCAATGATATATGATATGGTTTTGATGTGTATTTGTCTTTGAACATTTCATATTATTATTATTATATTTAGTATAAATCATATGTATGAACATCTTATATAGGCTTGAGGTTGTTGGTCATAGTTCTAAGTCAACAAGGATTGAGAAATGTGTTCAACCTAGTTGGGTGATTATTCATGCTAATGGACCATACGCATGAATGAAACATGCTTATGAACCAGTCGCATGACTGAACCAAGAGACTGGATTAGTCGTATGACTAAGGCATAAGATTGATTCAGTTGCACGACTGAACCTTCAATCGTGCGTATGAATCAACCACATGATTCAATCGCATGACTGAACCATGCTAATGGTTCAGTTATAAAATGGAAACTACAAACCTATAAATACCACTTAATTCGTGGAAAAACATAACACTTTGAGAGAGACTTTGAATATTCGTAAATCCTAGCCGTCCAGAGCGTCCAAAACAGCCAATCCAACTTCAAAGTTCAATCTTGATCGATTCCTACTCATTCTTAACATTTAGTTCATTGTTATACTGATCGGGTTATCGTTCTCACTGATTCGATCGCCAATCAAATAGGATTCCGCACTATTTGATCTGGTTTCACATAGAATCTGTCAGTACTCCGTATGTATACGGTCCTAACATACTCATTTTGTGCAGGCCCCCATACTACTACCCACATAGGTGGAAGTGGCACTTGAGCTCCCACTTATCCTAAAGAGCAAACCACTCCCATTACTTCAATTATCATTCCTGAGGTTTCTCATGCTTAGAGTGATGAGCTTATTAGCCCAATAGCCTTAAGCCTTCACTTAGAGTCTCCACACTCTAGTGAACAACCTTTAGGGGAAAGTTACCATCCTCAGTCTTTAGATCTATACCAACCAATCCCCAACCTTGATTTTTATGATGATGAAGACTTGGAATTCACTGACTACCATGAGTCTCTCTACTCTTCTCCTACTTATAGAGAGATGAGTGCTCCTGAGTCTCCTATGTCTAGCCCACATCATCCACCTACCACTGAGGTGGATCTTCCTATGTTTTCTCAGGAAGTCCATATGGAAGAGGCTCTCACTTCTGCAAGTGATTACATCTTTAAGAACTCAACCATGGCAAATCAGCCCACTAATACTCCATCTAAAGTAGTCAGTGAGCAGAGGAAAACCAGCAGCCAAGAACATCATGCTGGTGGTGAGACTGAGGACTTTGGTCCACTTATCTCATCCCCCAATGAATCTTCTGATGAAAAAGAGGGGAATCTAACACTAAAAGTGCAAAAACATGCACCTATCTAGTCTCCAAGGTTAGTCACTTGGAATCTCAGGTGACTACTTACACGACATGGTCAATGATCAGCAACTTGAGATTTCTTACGTCAAGGAGAAACTAGCTAGGAGACCTTTAAGAAGAACTCCACTAGGAACACAAGAACCTGTGAATGTGATTGGCCTAACTCCTAGCTCACCTATGCAAGAGAGTGATGCTACCAAAAAGGGGGAGAAATCCATTACAATTATAGAACCTTGGATTTCTTCACAGAGCATGGATTTTGAGGACTTACCATCTTCACTTGCAACTGTCCATACTCAGCAACTTACTCAAGTTCACATTGATGTGGACTCTACAGACTCCTTTATTCAGAGTCTTTTTTAGGAAGGCATTCCAAGGGCTATGTCATCTCCCCTCAAGGAACTTCCAACTACATCATAGGGTGGATGTATGATGCTAACAGAAGAGCCCTTATTCTTCAAAGAGTTCAAGCGCAACAAGAAGTCTTGAATTTTCAAACCTTGAACTACTATGAAGTTCTTGACCTTATAAACATGCCACTAGGCAATCCAAGCCAATCCAGACAAGCTGACAAGTTCGTTTAAAGGATTCAAGACAGGATTACTGAAGTGTTCAGCCTCAGAAGGAAACAGAGGCAATCAGGCAATGTCATTGGTCAACTGGATGATGAAGCTGTTCTTGAGATTAGCTTCAAAGGGAAAACCTTGACTGAAGGCCTAGTGATTGAACCTGAGAGCCCTTTCACACCTACACCTGCTTCAGAAATTCATTCCCTTTGATGAGACACCTGCTGGTGAAGGTGCATCTCAACCTCTCTCTGGCCAAAGTTTGGATGCTACACCAAGCAATGAAAGCCAAAGCTCTCTCCACCCTGAGTCACAAAGGTTTGTGAGTGACAAAGGGAAAAGCATAATGACTCCTGAGTAGATTGAGGAGGAGGGGAGAGAGAGAGAGAGAGAGAGAGAGGAAAAGGAAGCTAAGGGGAGAAAGTTCTGCTATTGGGTCTGCTGGCTTCATGGAAGCTACAATTAGGATTGCATCCAGACAAAACCCTCAAAATGATTAGTTAAGGGCAGTTAGGATTGCTTGCTTATAGACCAGGAACTATGATATTGATAACATTATCTCCTTCTCCTTAGAGGAATTAAATGAACTGGCTAACATGGAAATTTCAATATAAAGGAGGGAGGCAGAAGATACCAGATTGATTCTTCAAATTAAGGAAGAAAAGAGACTGAAAAGACTCTACAAACATGTTCCTAACCTTTCACCAGTTCAAGAAAGCATTGAACAAGAAGCTGTGGATCCATAAGTACCTCAAGTAGACAAAGAAACTGATAGGATCAGTATGATCAACTACCTAAGTGCCACAGGCCTATATCAGGCAGATGCACTTCTTCCATTGTCCTTTGAGTACATAGATTTAGAGTATCTTAAGCAACTTGAACTTGAAGTACTCAAAGAGAGAAAGACAACAAAGAGAAAGAAGAGAGAAGAGCCTGCAAAGGAAAGAGTCATCATCCAAAAGAGCATGACGAAATCTACTTATAGGTAGCGGATGATGAGCTACTTAAAGTTGTATGGATTCTCCGGAAGGAAACTTGGCCCAATGTCCCTATCTACTATGGATGAGCACATTAGAGTGATCAAACAGAAGATCAAAAGAGGATAACTCGTTGACTTACACTCTCCACCAAGTCAGCTCCCTCAAGAAGTGGAGGTTAATGTTGAACCTTTTGAGACAACACAACCTCGACCTCCTATTGAGTCTCAACAAGCTTCATCTTTTGATCCATAACCAGGTTCTATCCCCTCTCAGTCTGAACTTGTGAGGGAGGAAAACCCAACTGAACAAGACAATGATGATCAACAAGGTGTTGCAGGCCAGTCTTTGCAATTAAAAAGTTCAAAGAGGAGAAAAAGGATGGCTTCTAAACCAAGGTCTAAGAAAAAGAAGAAAGAGGCATCCATCTCCAAATCTCAAGACGAGTCAGAACATCTTGAGAATGTGCAACAAAAGGAAGCTCCACCAACTCCAATCCAAGCAGCTCCTCTTGCATCAGGAAGACCCATCTTGTCTTGGGCTTACTCTACTAATCCAGAAAGATGGCATCTCATCAGAGATCAAGGTGTTGAAGATGTCTACATATGGAAAGACATGTTCAATCTACCTCTACATGATCTATTTGAGATGAGAAGGCATTTTGAGAGTCTAAATAATCATGACCATCTTATGAGGAAAGGCATGGTCGTTATCATAATGAGGACTGTCAATATCTGAAGTCTTAAAATGTTTTGTAGCATCAGCCTAGGGGGAGTTTGTAAGGTTTTATATAAGGCTGATGCAACCCAAAACATCCAAAAAATCTATCCTGCATGCATGCATAAAGTGCTGAAGTAGAATGCTTCGGAAGTTACACATTCTGCATTAAAAAACATACTAAGTGTGAAATCTTTCGAAGCCAAGACCAATAACTTCCGAATCTAAATATGAAGTCTTCCAAAGCTTCAGAGACAAAGTCTTCCGAAGCTAGTTTATAAAGACAGATTTCTTCCAAAGACTTTTGAGTACATGCTTTATCTGATGTACCTTTTACCATAAACCTGGACCATCTTTCCGCTGCAACTCTGTTTGACTCCACCAACTTTCCCAAGTTGGTGAAAAGGTCCATGCTTTTGGTAAACTATACATTAAGGTCTTGAGTCTATTTTCTTTCTACTATATGTACTTTTATCCTTTTTGTAATATATTAGGATGTGTGCTATGGCATGTCATATTCACTAGTCAAAATGAAATCTGCCTTTTGACTCTACATTGATTTTGTTATTGTCTAGATCATGTATCCAGCTAGCTTTCAAAGTATGGCCAGCAATAGGATGTAGTATAAAGTATCTTTGGTCCCTTGTATCTTTCTTTATGCTTTGTAACACTTGTAAGGAAGTAGAGAGCAATATACAACATTCTTGAAAACCAAACACTTGTGTTATTTGTTCTTGTTCTATCTCTTATTACTTGTGTTTCTTAGTATCATTGTAACTGGTTTCTAGTTCCCCATTCGATCTGTTAAGTGTTCTAAATAAATCTCTCCACATTGTGTGTTGTGTTGTAAATAACCAAACCCCTCAAACGGTCCTGCATATATTATGATAAAAATACATATGAGTTGGTTATTTAAAGGAGATAGGGAGGAAAAAAAGGAGTTGAGATCAGGTTTTTTAGTGGATATGAGGTTAGATTACTTGATGAATCCTATATCCACTACATCTTTATAAGACATTTTAGAGAGAAAAACAACAAGCTTGGGGAGGTTGATATGTACTTCTTCCTTAAATGTATCAAGATATTGAAGATGGCCTATGATAGGATAAACACCAAGAGAGAACAAAGAAAGAAAAAAAGACTCATCTCTAGTTAGGCAACATTGTAAAGCTTGAGGTTGATGCCGAAAGGTCTTTACTGATTCACATGGATGGGTTATCCAGAGTATCAGTCTGGGAACCTATATCCCTAAGGCATATACCTTTTGAAGCTGTCTATACTATGAGCCAGATGAAGATACACGTACTAAGCAAAGATAAGATAGCTGAGACAAGAGACTTTTCCAATATGATCAAAGCCATCTTGGATCCAACACTAGAAGACCTAACTCCAGCTCTATCAACATCAATCCAAGCACCAGCAGAAGACCTATCAGAATCTTCACAACCTCATCCACATTCAAACTCTTGAAGTACTTAGGTTGTATAATCCTTAGAGGGAGTATTGTTGGACCTTAAAAGGATCATACATGCCAATTCAAGAGGTGGTTGATGGTTGTTCTTCTGGTGAAATCCCACAAGTACAAGAAGATATACGGGTGAAGAATCTACTAAAGAAGACAAGTGTTGGCTATTTGCATTTGTATATGTGGATGACCAAAGAACAAATGTTGACAAGTGTTTGTTCGTCCGCATATACAACTACAGATGTGTGAACAAATGCTGACAAGTGTTTGCTTATCCATATTAACTAATACAGATGCATAGAAGATAAATGCGCTAAGTGTTTGTTAATCCCCCTTTGTCAATGTTGAAGAACAAAACTTAATGCTAAAGACAAAGAAGAAATACTAATGAAGTACAAGACATCCGCATTAGTCAATGTGAATGGATAGATACGAATGTCAATTAGGTTTTTGTACTTAGAATAGAATTCTGATGTATAGTTTCACGGTAGTTTAGTCATCTTGTACAGGCCTTATGTCAACCTATAAATAGAATAGAATGCTCTACTTTTGGAATAACTAGAATATTAGAATATTCGATTGTCATATGTTCAGGGGTCTCCAGTTATTTTTTTTTGCAAAAACCCTAGCATTCATTGTAACTTGTTTACCATCATTAATACAAAGCATTTATGAGTATTTTTCGCATATAATAATCCTTGATTGTGTAAATCCGTTGTATAATCTCTGACTCAATCATCATATTTGATCCTTATTGATATCATATCAATAGAGATTATTATTCTCGTACCTAGTCAATTTTCTTAAATTTTAATTCAAGACTATTTCTAAAAAGGAATTGTGTTTCCTAAGTTGTCTAAATTATCACCTACATAAGCCCAGTTTATCTTGGGAGAGAAACTTTTTGAAATGATATTCCTTAGAATTCTAAAAGTGTTAAAGATATTTTCTTTCAAAGACATGAAAACTATTTTCGAAAAAATTATAAGTCTTCAAATCAAATAACTACTCATAAGAAATTTATCTTCGGAAAAAATGCTGACATTTTTTTCGAAGCCAAAATATGCTTCTAAAGTAGTTATATGTATTTGAAGAACAAATCTCTTCCGAAAGCAGTTATGTCTCGAAAGATTTATTCCCTTAGGAATAAAACTTCTCAGTTTTAGTATCTTTCGAAACCAAATATGCCACGGAAGATAAATTACTTAAGTAATTTTTTCTTCTGAAACAAATTTTTACAAACCTAAGGAATATCTTCCGAAGTCAAAATTTGGCTTATACCTTCAGAAGATTTTCAACTTCCAAGAAAACTACCTTTTTGGGCACTTTTTCAGAGATGGAACCGACATCCGGATTTTAAAATTTATCTTCTTGCAATAGTTTTGTCTCAAATCCATTTCATATGTATACACTTAATGGTTCCCCCTCTTTCGCTTTCTTCTTCGTTGGCAAACTTCTCTATCCTAAATTCACCCATAAATCGCATTTGTTCTTATCTTCCTTCACCTCAAAGCTACCTCAAAATGGCCAACCCTGACCATAGAAACTTCTCCATGAATCTTCATAGGAAACATAATCAAGTTGCTCTATTGAAATCTAAGAAAGATCTAGATTTCTTAGAGGTCTGCCGCTTTCTCATTCTATCAACCTACTTCACCTCCCTCACCATTGATTCTCCACTCTATAAGGATCAACTTTTAGAATTTTGGAGGACCTGTCAAGAAGTCATCATCGATAGTGAGAAGGCACTATCTGCCACAGTGTAGTTCACTCTAGCTTCCATAAACACTCATCTTTAGCTGGATGATGAAAAAGGTGAATTGTCCTTTCCTTAATCTGTTGTTAACCATTCTTTTGAGAAAATGTGATATGAAGGTGACTTCTCGGTTAGATCCTTCAGGAAAGGGAAGGTTTTGTCTCAATGGAAATATCTCCTCCATGTTATCATCCACATCTTGTCTAACAAACATGGAGGATGGTATCAAATTCTAGAGCATCGTCTTTATAGTCCATATGATGCTTCATGGGGTCAAGTTCAGGTACTCACAATTTGTGTATACTAATTTGCTTGAAAAATTGGACTACTTAGAGTATTACATGTTTCCTATATATGTCTCGCACATTCTTAACTATGAACTGGGCTCATAGTTGAAAGGAACAAGTAATATTCTAAAATTAGGACTGATGAAGCTTGGTGTCTTTAAAACTATGAGAAAGTGTACGGATGGGCTTCTCAGGGGTAGAAACAACCCTAGTTCGAAATATGTTGGAGCTCATTGCTCAAGGTAACAACCTAGTAGCACCAGGTAGTGTTGAACCCACACCTTCTACTTCACAACAACCCACACAACCACAAATAACCATCAACTACCGGAGAAAATCGAAACAAACACCTACACAAGTTATTCAACCTATGCAAGCTCTATATCACCACGCATACAGGTGGAAGAGGACACTGGAGCTCCCACTTCCCCTGAGGAACAAACCACTCCTATCTCACTAATTGTTAGTCATGAGGTTCCTTATGCTCAGATGGATGAGCTCACAAACCAAGCCACCCTAAGCCTTCACTCAGTGTCTCAAAACTCTAGTGTAAGGCCTCGATCCGTGGACGCTCACAATCGTCACACATAAAACATAAAATATACATTTACATCTATGAAAAACATCACAACGGAATAACTTAAAACCATTTCATATATTAATGACTAATTTTGAAAAATAATAGATCATTGTTAACAGTTACAAAATATTATCATTTGCATTACATTACAAAAATGTCATAGTTATACAAATGGAAGCCATCCCAAAAATATCGAGTAGCTTCCCCGTGCCATCCTCAGCAACAATTACCTGCCAACTAGAAAAGACATAAAAGTCAACTTTGTTGAGTGTGTTCTAGTTTTGTAAAATAAAATACTTTTACATCTGTTAAAATCATCTTTTACGTTCATTCGCGATTATGCATCATACGTACAAATAGATAGTTTATTATAATCTTCCATCATCATTCATTATCTTCCATTCAATGTACGCCATCATTATCATTCATTTTCATTCATAGTCTTCCTTACCATCATCTTTCTTACTTACATTCCGGACCAATGCCATGTGCTATACCCTGAACATTGTGCACGAAGCTGGTTACTGGGCCTGAGGTCTATCAATAGACCTCGAACATTGTACATAAAGCTGACTCCAGTACCTAGGGAAAGCAATAAGGATTCAACACATATGGTCAATCATAAATATTATACCCTAGTGTGCATCCTTTCGGGGTAGCTAACCCGCAAATAGTTGAGCTAACACCCTTCATTGGCGTGTGAGCCTCCATACATTGCTTGCAAGACTTTCTTACATTTGTTTGTTCATTAATGCATTCATTCATTCTTACTTTATGTTCCACTTATCATTATCATTAACTTCATCTTTATGTTACATAATAATTTTCATTCATTTCATACTCATATCACGTAAGTTACGGAATAATACAAAATAGGAACATAAGGAAACACAACATGAACATAGATAGCATCATATAAACATCACATACCCCATTACACATCATCATAAACATCATGCATTGCCCATTCACATACACAACAAGTACAAGTCATCATAAAACATAACCGACCCTCTATGGGGTTTGGGGGCGACAGCCCTTGATAGCGGGGTCCTAGGGGTAGCAGCCCCTAGTGGGGTCTAAGGGGCAACGCCCCTGGCTGGGGTCGCACTGCTAGGTCAGCGTGAATAGAGCACATTTATGTAGCACATTTCCTTATAGAAACATCGATCTTTCTGTTAAAACCTCTTAAAATTTTGGTCGTTTAAAACGTATATTTAGCATGCATTTCCAGCCCCAAACTAGTTTAACACCTTTAAAATAGAGGATCTAGAACTCACCTGGACTAAGTGAGCAGCTTCTCAATCAAGCTTTCAGAACAAGGGTCGCACTACACAGCCTGTAGATAAGTTAACACTCAAATGGGTTAATGTCAGCCTAATTTTGCTCCTAATTTCGCTGCCAGATAAGCAGTTTCATTGCTAGTTTTGCCAATAGTGTTGCCATCTTCGTTGGCTGTTTCACTGGCATCTTCACTGCCAGTTTCGCCTAACTTTCAGAAATTCAATTCTACGAAACGACCTGCAAAACAATAGTTTCATATCTCAAGGAACTTGAGATTTCATATCTCAAAGAAAAACTAACTTGGAGACTTTTAAGAAGAACTCATCCAGGAACACAAGAACATGTGGATGTGATAGACTTAACCTCCAGCTCACCTATGCAAGAGGGTGATGCTACCAAAAAAGGGGATAAAGTCCAAGCAATTGAAGAAACCTAGGTGTTCTTCACAAAGTATGGGCTTTAAGGATTCATCACCCTCACTTGCAATTGTCCATACTCAGCAACCTCCTTAAGTTCACATTGATGTGGACTCACTAATACAAAGCTTGTTTGAGGAAGGTATACCAAGGGCAATGTCATCCGCAACCTATGGAGCTGTAAATAAAATACTTGGGTGGAGGTATGATGCTGATAGAAGAGCCCTTATACTATATAGAGTTTAAGGGCCGTAAGAGGTCTTCAACTTTTAGACCTTGAACTACTATGACTGTCTTCCTCTAGTCCATATGTCACTTGCCAACCTACGTCAACAAAGGCAAGGTGATAGAATAGCTGAGAGGATTCAAGATAAGACTGTTGAAAAGTTCAGATAAAGAAGAAAAAAAATGCAAACAGTCTCTATCATTGGTTAACTAGATGTTGAGGTGGATCCTAATATAGCTTTGAAGGGGAAACCTTGACTGAAGGCTCAGTGATAGAACCTATGGGTATTGTCACAAGAACTACTACTTCAACATCCTCAACCCTCAGTAAGGCACCAGTTGGTAAAGGTGCTTCATGACCTCTCTCTAGCCAGAGCTTGACTACTACATCAAGCAATGAAGGCCAAAGCTCTCTCCAAACTAATTCACCAAGGCTTTTGATTGAAAAAGGGAAAAACAAATTAAATCCTAAGGAAATTGAGGAGGAGGAAAGAGATGGGAAGAGGAAACTAACAGAAGAGAGTTCAAATGGGTCCCTAGGCTTCATGGAAGCTGCTATCGAGGCTACCCCTAGGCCAAACATTAAACAAGATAAGTTGAGGGCAGCCATGATAAACTACTTGGGGACCAGGAACTATAAAGTGGATGAAATCATCTCCCTTCCCTTAGAATAACTAAATGAACTGGTGGAGATGGAACTGTGTAAGGAGAGGAAGGAGGTAGATGATGCATAATTGCTTCTTAAATTAAAAATAGAAAGAAGGCAGAAAAGACTACACAAACATGCTTCTATCCTCTCCCTAGTTCATGAAAGTCCTGAAAGAGAAGTTGTGGTAAATGAACAACCTCAGGTTGACAAGGAGGTTAACAGACAAAACATGATCAACTACTCGAGTGCCACAAGCCTTTATTAGGCATCTACACTTCTTTCCCTCTCATATGAGTACATTAAGTTTGAGTATCTTAAGCAGCTAGAGCAACAAGTCATCAAAGAACAAAAGGCTGCTAAGAGAAAGATGAGGGAAGAAGCTGCAAAGTCAAGAGCCATCATCCAAAAGAGCTAAAAGAAGTCTGCTGATAGGTAGAGGATGATGAGCTTCTTAGAGTTATATGGATTCTCTGGAAGGGGGCTTGGTCCAATGTCTTATCCACTATGGATGAGCACATTAGAGTGATCAAGCAGAAGATTAAAACGGAAGAGCTTATGGACTTGCATTCTTCACCAAGCCAAGCTCACCCTAAGGTTGAGGTTAAGGATGAACCCACTTAGACAACACAACCTGAACCTAGAGTTGCATCTCAGCCAATGTGAATCCAAGGATCAACATCAGGAATTATTAGTGTTATAATGAAATCAAGTTAATGATTAGGGAATGATCATTAACCAATGTTTAATTGTTTTGTTTTATAAATAAATATCAAACAGAATAAATGTTGACTATGATGAACACAATAATATCAATGCAATAATTAAACAAACACGATTTGATTAAAAAGTATTTTATTAAAACTGATTAATGATTAAAGATGAATAAATAATGAATGCTATAAACAATAACTGCTTCAAACCTGTTGATGTTGATGATATATTGATATGACGGCTGCTAGGGTTTGTTATGAAATGATTGTGTGAATCGATGTGATGTTTTATGGTTGTTTTCTAGTTGCCCGTTTGTCCTATTGATGTGAAACCTAGAAGTAATATTTATAGACAATTATTTTTAGTTAAGGAAACACCGGATCTCTTGGGATTTGAAATTGTCTTGTTGACTTGTAATACTTGTATAATGCAAGTCCAAGTGTTTGATCTTATGCAACTACTTTTTTCTTCCGCAACTCCTTTGTTCTTCCGAAGGAATCTTTTTATTCCGAAGGTAGTTTGTTCTTATGAAGGTAACTTGTTCTTCTGAAGGTAGTTTGGTCTTTCGAAGGGAACTTGTTCTTGCATTGCCATGAAACAACTCTTGGTCCTATAAATTGACATCCACCAATTGTGGATTTTCTGTTGTTGTTGCATCCTCCAAAGTAACTATCTGAATATGAGTAGAGAGTGAAGTCGCCATCCTTTGGATACCAAAGGCCAAGAGAAGGTTTCCCTTTCAGATATATCTGTAGATTCTCTTAACAGCATTCACGTGAGACTCTTTCGGATCAGATTGGTACCTAGCACAAACACACACAGCAAACATTATGTTAGGTTTGTTGGAAATTAGATAAATAAGAGATCCTATCATTGATCTATACAATCTTTGATCAACAGATTTTCTAGAAGGATCAGGCACAATCTTGTCAATTGTTGAAGCATGTTTTTTGCATGAAGAGGTATCAGCAAGATTGTACTTCTTCAATATTGATGAATATACTTCTCTTGATTGATAAAGATGCCATCTGTGTTTCGATGAACTTGGAGACCAAGGAAGAAAGTCAATTCTCCTATTGAACTCATCTGAAACTCGGATTTCATTAGTTCATCAAAACTAAGATATAGTCTCTTGTTGGTTGAACCAAATATAATGTCTTCTACATATATTTGAACAACTAAAAGGTCTTGATGTTCTTGTTTGAGAAAGAGTGTCTGATCAATAGTTCCCCTTTTATATCCATGTTTGAGCAAGAAAGATGATAATGTTTCATACCACTTTCTTAGTGCTTGATGAAGACCATACAAAGTTTTGTATAGCTTGTATACCCTATGTGGGTAGTTAGGGTCTTCAAAACCAGGAGGTTGAGCTACATAGACCTCTTCATCAATTTTCCCATAAAGGAAAGCACACTTCACATCCATTTGGTAGACTGTGAACTTCTTATACGAGGCATAGGCTAGAAATACTCTTATTGCTTCAATTCTTGCAACAGGTGCAAAAACTTCATTATAGTCTATCCCTTCTTCTTGAGTATAGCCTTGTGCAATTAGCCTATCTTTGTTTCTCATAATTATACCTTTGTCATCTTGTTTATTTTTGAAGAGCCATCTTGTCCCAATTGGATGATGACTATCAGGCAGATCGACAAGATTCTAGACTTTTTTCTTTCTGAATTGCTAGAGCTCTTCCTGCATAGCTTTAATCTAGTTCTTATCTTTTAGAGTAGCTGTGATGTTTGGAGGAACAACTTATGAAAGAAAACAAGTAAACAAACAAATGTTTGCATCTCCCCCTTGGCTTCTTGTGGTTTTTTCATTTAGATCTCCAATTATGTTGTTTGTTGGATAAGACTTATGAATTTTGGTGGTTGGAATAGATTCAACTAGAATGGATGATTCCAAGTTATTCATATCCATGTATGCAGATGGATTCAACTGTGATAATGAATTTAGGAAGTAACCGAAGCGTTCTTCGTGTTCATCATTGGAAGTAGAATGACTTTCTTCATGAGTTTTTACATCAGCTGTATTGTGAATATCTTCTATAGGAACTTCTATGGAAGTATTTTGTGCTTTCATAGGAGTTACAGGAACATCTATGGATGGTATTTGTTGACTTGCTGGCATCAACTCTTTGGAATGAAATGTATCATCTCCAATGTGTGGAACATCTGTTGAGGCATTATCCATATCTATAGATGTAGGATGCTCATCTGTGGATGCAGAGTCATTAGCTGTGGATGCAGTGTTTTCATCTGAGGATGTAGATCCATTTTGATGGAGTTGTGCAGAATTATTATTGTTATTGGTTGTTCCTTGATCAATGATACTTGATGTTTGTGTTCTTAGAGGATCAGGTGATTGTGATACTTCATTCAAATTTGGAGGAACAAATGGATTACATGTATCAGCACAACCTGCATTATTCAAATAACCATGATGATCAAACAACCATAATGATACATCTATATCAAACAACCATGATGATCCTTTAATAGATTTAGGAAATAAGGATTCATCAAATGACATATTACAAGTTTCTTCCATAATGTTTTGTTGTGGAATGTAAATCCTATATGATTTAGATGTTGAAGAATATCCAACAAAGAAACCATCATAGGTTTTTTCTAAAAAAATTCCCAATTGTTCCTTTGTGTTTAAAACAGATACATGACACCTAAAAGCTCTAAGAGATCCTATGTAAGGTTTTCTTTTGAATAAAAGCTCATAAGGTGTTTTATTATATTCTTTGACAATTAATGTCATATTTTGAACATTGCATGTTGTGTTCATAACTTCAACCCAAAAGGTGATAGGCAGTTGTGAATTAGCTAGCATTGTTCTTACTGTTTCAATGATAGTTTTGTTTCTTCTTTCAACAACTATTTTTTTGTAGAGTTCTTTGTGCACTGAACTACCTTGCAATGCCATTTATTCCTGCAAAAAGAATCTAAGTCAACATTAACAAATTCAGTCCCATTGTCACTCCTGAAAAGTTTAACTTTTAAATCAAGTTGATTTCTCAATCTTGATGACAAAGTCCATTAATGTTTCTGATGTTTCACTTTTTTGTTTTAAGAAAAAGACCCATGTGAATCTAGTGAAATCATCCACTACCACTAAACAATATTGCCTTTTTCCAATGCTTATCACATTGGTTGGACCAAAAAGATCCATGTGAAGCAATTTGAGTGGTGTAGTGTTGGTATTGATAATTTTGGATTTGGGAGACACTATGTTGTTTTCCTTTATAACATGAAGAACAATGGTTTGAACAATAAAACTCTTCCTTTGGCAGTCCAATGACTAGGTTATTTATCACCAATATATTCATGTTCTTCATGTTGGAATGAACAAGCCTTCTATGCCATAATTGAGATTCATCTTCTAATGACTTAGATAGCAGGCATGTTTCATGTCTTGTGAGTGAAATATTGTTCATATCCAAAACCTAGGTGTTTCCTTTATTGATACTTTAAAAAGGATCCATTCTTCTGGAACTGAAAAACCTTGCATAAGAATGTAACAATAAGTGTTATCAAACAATGTGGTATAATTTTGAACACAAATTTGAGACACACTCAATAAATTATACCTTATATTTTCACAATAATTTACTTTTCAAATTTGAGCACACCATTAGTTACCATTCCTTCACCAACTACTTTTCCTCCCATCTTATCCCCACCAAATGCCACATATAAGGCATTTTTATGCTTGAATTCATGGAGAAGAGAACAGTTTCCTATCATATGCCTGGAACAACCACTGTCAACATACCACTTGTTGTCAGCTCTCCATGATTATTCCAACACACATAAAGAAATCAATTAGAATTAACAACCCAAGCCTTAATGATCTTGGGTTTGCCAGCAGTGTCTAAAATTGTTACTCCCTCATGAATCAGTCTTGAAGTTTCAGTATTAATTTTAGTCTTAGTTGATTAATTTTGTGTTGTTTGTGGTGTGGATGAGTCTGTTGAAGATGAGGTTGTTGAACTTGATTCTGGTTTCTCAATCTCTTCTTTATTCACCTTGTCTTTGTTGGTTTGTTGCTTTGGTTCTGACAATGAGCCTTGATTATTGAAATTATCATCATCTTTTGATTTTGAATGAGGTACATGATTTCTTTTTTCAAAATTATCAAAGAAAGCATCATTAGCATTTGTCTCTTTTTCAGTCAAATCCATATTTTTGTGAGGTGTTTTGGATTGCTAAAATGATGTTCTTTTCTTCAAAGGTTTACCATCAACAGATGCTTTCTCCTTTGGTTTTGGCTTTTGTTTTTGTAGCAGTTTCTTTATTTTTGAATCTTCTTGATTATCAGTGGATTGAGAGTCCAATTCAGCCATCTTAGATTGTGGCTTCTTTATGCCCTTTGTTTAGTTCTTCTTATTAAAGTAACATTCCTGAGTTGAATGATTATTGATAGAAGGCCAGTTGCTTTTGTAAGGTGGTTACATTTCCGGAAGGGGCAAGGTCACAAATGGTAAGCTCAACATTTAAAAGGTAAACTTTGTCAAGGAGCTTAGGTACAATCTTTTGAGTGTATCCCAATTTTGTGATCAGAGTCATAACATGCTCTTTACTGAGCATGAGTACATTGTTCTCAAGCCTAGGGTGGTCATTCCTAATGAGCATATCCTGCTTAGAGCCCCCAGGAAAGGGAACATGTACAAGATGGATTTGCAAGAAACATCTCCCTCTAGAGAAGTTACATGCTTTCTGTCTAAAGCCAATAGTGATGAGTCTTTTCTATGGCATAAAAGAATGTGCCATGTAAACTTTAAAAACATGAATAAACTTATTAAGAATGATTTGGTAAATGGAATGCTAAAGAAAGAGTTTACAAGTGATGATCATTGTGTTGCATGCCTGAAAGGGAAGAAACACAAGGTATCTCGTAAGCCTAAGGAAAGAAACTCCATCACTACACCCCTACACTTGTACATATAGATGTCTTTGGCCCCACCAGTGTAATGAGTCTAGGAAGGACCTCTTATTGTTTGGTGATCACAGATGACTTTACAATATTCACTTGGGTTTTCTTCTTTAGAACTAAGGATGAGACCCCTGAGATTCTGAAAATTTTCATTCTAAATATTAAGAATCAATCTGATCACAAGATCAAAACCATAAGATGTGATCAGGGAACTAAATCCAAGAGCCAATCCTGGATACATTTTTTGATGAAAAAGGTATTACAAGAAAATATAGTGCTCCCAGGACTCCTCAACAAAATAGTGTTGCTGAGAGGAGAAACAGGACACTGATTGAAGCTGCAAGAACCATGTTGTCTGACTCCAAGATGCCCATCAACTTCTAAGCAGAGGCAGTCAACACTACCTGTTATGTGCAAAACAGAGTTTTAGTAGTTAAGACTCATGGCAAGACTCCTTATGAACTTTGGCACAAGAGGAAACCTTTCATTGCTTTTCTCAGGTCATTTGGATGTCCTTATACCATCTTGAATACCAAATATCAAATTGCCAAATTTGCAGAGAAAGCAGATGATGGACACTTCATTGGATACTCTTCTCAAGCTAAGGCTTATAGAGTATACAATACTAGAACTAGAATTGTTAAGGAGTCAGCCAATATGACTTTTAATGAACACACATCCTATGTAGTTGGTTCTAGTCCTGATTGGTTGTTTGATCTTGATTTATTTACCAACTGTTTAGCAAATCTTGTGAGAATATTTCAGGACCTACAGATATCTTACCCATAGGTGATCCTGACCTAAGATTTGAGCTTAAAAGACCTTCAAGTGACACATCTTCAGCTCTAATTGTAACTACTTCTGCAAATGAGGTTTCTATCAACACCACAATGACAAATTCAGCTGATACATCTGAGATACCTTCAAATTCCAGCTCAGAGGCTCTACAAATAGATAAAGATACTTCAAATGCAGAAGAAAACAATGGTGGTGGTGATAGTGGTTAGGAAATTCTTGATGCTGATAACCACTCCATAGATAACAACATCAATGATATCACAAACTCATTGGATCAAGTCTCTCTTGATAAGTGTGTTGATGTAGTGGGAGATACATCAATGCTAGATCTAAATTTCTCTAATTTAGATCTCTCTCAACAACTTGTTGTGATCCCTCAACTAAGGATCCACAAGTCTCATCCCACTACAAACATCATTGGAAATGTTTACACAAGGGTAAAAACAAGAGGACAAACCCATGAAGCAAATGGTTATCTTCACTCTTGTTTCTTATCTCAAATAGAGCCAAAGAAAGTTGTTGAGGCTCTAAAGGATGGAAGTTGGGTTGAAGCTATGCAAGAGGAGCTACTTCAATTCAAAAGACGGAAAGTTTGGAACCTTTGTCCTCTTCCTCATGGGAAGACTACTATTGGAACCAAATGGGTGTTTAGGAACAAGAAGGATGATAGAGGCATTCTTATCAAAAAAAAAGGTAGACTAGTTGTTCAAGGATGCACACAAGAAATGGGTGTTTAGGAACAAGAAGGATGATAGAGGCATTGTCATCAAAAACAAAGTAGACTAGTTGTTCAAGGATACACATAAGAAGAAGGAATTGACTACACTGATGTCTTTACTCCTGTAGCAATACTAGAAGCTGTTAGTTTATTCTTGGCATTTGCTGCATCCAAAAACTTCAAGGCCTATCAACTTGATGTCAAGTGTGCTTTTCTTTATGGGGTGATTGATGAGAAGGTATATGTCAAACAACCACCTGGTTTTGCAGATGCTGATCATCCTAATTATGTCTACAAGTTTGACAAAGCTCTTTATGGGCTGCATCAGGCACCTAGGAAATGGTATGAGACTTTGTCTTAGTATCTCTGCCAGCATGGATACAGAAGAGGTATTATAGATGGAACTCTCTTCATCAAAGGATGGGGAAATGACATAATGCTAGTTCAAGTGTATGCAGATGACATCATCTTTGGATCAACTAATCCAAAGCTCTGCAAAGACTTTGAGAAGCTGATAAAGGATAGATTGGAAATGAGTGCCATAGGGGAACTCAATTTCTTTCTGGGAATTCAAGTGAAGCAAGTTGAAGATGGCATCTTCATTAGCTAGTCAAGGTATGTTCAAGACATACTCAAAAGATTCAACATGACTGACTGTAAGATTGCTAAGACACCCATAGCTAAAAACCACTCCCTTGGACCTGATCTTGAGGGGGAGTGTGTAGATGAACACTTATACAGAGCTATGTTGGGTCTCTTATGTATCTTACAACTAGCAGGCCTAATATCATGTTTGCCACATGTATTTGTGCAAGATATCAAGCCAACCCTAAGATGTCTTACCTTATCACTGTCAAAAGGATTCTAAGATACCTCAAAGGTGCTTCAACACTTGGTTTGTGGTATCCTAAGAATTCTGACTTCAATCTATATGCTTATACAGATAGTGATTATGGTGGTTGCAACATGACTGCAAAGCTTGCATCCGGGGGATGTCAGTTTCTTGGTGGAAGGGTTGACTTATGGCAATGCAAGAAACAATCCTATGTCTCTACATCAACTGCTGAAGCTGAATACATTGTTGTTGCAAGCTGTTATGCTCAAGTGTTTTAGATTCAGAATCAGATGCCTGACTATGGGTTGAACTTCAAAGAGACTACCATTCACATAGACAAAAACAGTGCTATCTCTATCATAGAGAATCCTGTGCAGCACTCAAGGACAAAACACATCAACATCAGGTATCATTTAATTAGAGATAATTTTGAAAAGGGATTATTTAAACCAGTCAAAGGTCAAACAAATGAACAATATGTTAATCTATTTACAAAGGCTTTTGATTAACAGAGATTTAAATATCTATTATCAGCTATTGGGATGATAAACTTTGAGTAGATTTTTCTTAAAACTAATTCTTATCCTTTCTTAAAATCTGTGTGTCCTAAGTTGTTTAGTTTATCACCTTCATAAGCTCATATTTTTCTTTGGATGAAATTCTTTTTGAGGAATTTCCTTAAAGTTTTGAAAATTTTGATCCTTTAGAAGATATGTCTTTAACTTCAGAAGAAACTTATGCCTTTAAAACAGATAACTGCCTAAGTAATTTACCTTTAGAAGAAATGTCTGAAATATCTTCCGAAGCTTAGGCACTTATATGTTTTCAAGGACAACTTTCTTCCAAAGCAAATTAACTCTCAGAAACTTTGTTTCCTTGAACAAAACTTTCAAGTCTTAATTCTCTTCCGCAGCCAAAATTCTCAAAATTCTTAGGAAATTCTTCCGAAGTCATTTTAGGTTCGGAAGCTTTTTTTCATTAAAAACTTCCGAAGATAATTTACCTTCGGAAGCTTTTTGACTTCCAAGAAAACTACTTTTTGAGCAAAAGCAAACTACTTTTTCAGAGGTGAGACCGACTTACGGATTTCAAAGTTTATCCTCTTT
>BJCM01114662.1:0-10459 GCA_018326385.1 Flaveria bidentis | reverse complement strand
ACAACTACTGAAAGTAAAGCATCACAACTACTGAAGAGAACTTCTTCAGCTGTTATGACAACTTCTGAAAATTTTGTCTTCAGACTTTGTCTTCAGACTTTTGTCTTTAGACTTTGTCTTCAGACTTTTGTCTTCAGACTTTGTCCCAGACTTTGTCTTCAGACTTTGTCTTCAGACCTTGTCTTCAGCTTTTGTCTTCAGACTTTGTCTTCAGCTTTTGTAGACTTCTTCAGTTGTTATGATGTCTGTGGGACTTAAAGGTTTTTCTGATCTGGCTCATTGGTTCTTTTGGTCCAACAACACCTTTAGTCCCTCTACTTGAGCTTTATTTCCTTTCTCTCTTTTCCTTCACTGTATTCTTCCTTTAATGCTGTCTCATTTCCTCCTTTTTCTCCCACGTACACTCAGATCCCTTCCTATGCTACCATTGTAGACGCATAAGAGGAACCACTTTATTCACATACATAAACATATGCATATCAAGCATAAATCATCATAAAACATAACTGACCCACTGCGGGACAACAGGGGTTCGGGGGTGGCAGCCCTGACAGCGGGGTCCTAGGGGCAGCAGCCCCTAGTAGGGTCCAAGGGGCACGCCCCTGGCTGGGGTAACACTTTTATATAGCACATGTTGTCATAGAAAAATCGAACTTCCCATTAAAACCTCTTAAAATCTTGGTCGTTTAAAACGTATATTTAGTATGCATTTCCAGCCCCAAACTAGTTCAAAAACTTTAAATAGAGGATCTAGAACTCACCTGTACTCGATGAGTAGCTTCTCAATCAAGCTTACAAAGCAAGGGTTGCACTTCTTAGCCTGCAGATAAGTTAACACTCAAAGGAGTTAATTTCTGCCTAATTTTGCTGCTAATTTCGCTGCCAGACCAACAGTTTTGCCGCTAGTTTCGCCAGCAGTTTCGCTGCTAGTTTTCCTAGCAGTTTCGCTAGCATCTTCGCTGCCAGTTTCGCTGCTAGTTTCGCTGCTAGTTTCGCCCAAATTTCATTGGAAAACCATGTCTGCGAAACTACCTGCGAAACTATAGTTTCACATGAAGATCCATAGTTTCGTTGGACGAATACCTAGTTTTGCTGGATGAACACACAGTTTCGTAGAACAGGGTGAAAATTACGAACCACCCCATTTTTTGACCCAAAACTTCAATCTTTTACATCCAAACCTTGGTTTATCCCCCAATAGGCTGTATCTAAGCTTCTTACATGTTTTCTTACTAAAAAACGTGAGTTTTGGGCGAATCTTTGCCACTTTTAAAAACCCAAACCCTAGAATCCGGGTTTACATCAAAAGGAACGATTAAATGATGTTTTTTACCTGGATTCTTGGTCTTTTCTTGTTGTTTGGATGCCCACGAACACTGATCTTCAATCCTGAGATCAACCGAGCCTTGAATCTTCACTTCTTTCTACTTTCTCTCTCTACTCTCTCTCTCTCTAGAACTAGAGTGTTGAGTTGCAAATGAGAGCTGCTCAAGCTGATCCATTTATATATACCAGGCGTTCCCGGGACCTTAAACTTGCCAAACACATATCTCGAAGAGTTAACTCGGTCTATAACCTATGTCCATCTTATTTTCATTAAATGATCTCGTCTAAGCCCATTATTATTATTTGGCTCGCTTAGACATTATTCGGGGTGTTACAATACAACTTTTGGTGCTCCGCCTTCACCTGTAAGCAAGTGAGGCAGTTACTCACGTACTCCACTACGTCACGCTTCATGGCCGGCCACCAATAATCTTTCTTCATGTCTTGATACATCTTGGTAGCACCAGGATGAATGGAGTATCAGGTTTTATGAGCTTTATCCATAATCCTTCCACGTAGATCCCCAAAACAAGGAATTCACATCCGCCCAAATCGGGTTCTAAACCGAGTGTGTTTTCACCCAACTCCGTAACCAGACCTCTCATTTTTTGTAGTTAAGATGATCTTCTTTCAATGCCTCATCTTGAAACTCCTTGACCTACTTCATCACCTCAGAGGTCATAACCAACTGATAAGCCTTCACCCGAATCGGCTCAGGTCTTTCCTTTCAGCTAAGGGTATCCGCCATCACGTTGGCTTTGCACGGATGGTAATGGATCTCGCAATCATAGTCCTTTATGAGCTCCAACTATCTCCACTGCCTCATGTTCAAATCTTTCTGCTCGAAGAAGTACTTCAAGCTCTTGTGGTCAGTGAATATGGTGCGCTTTGTCCCATATAGGTAGTGCCTCCAAATCTTTAACGCAAAGACCACGGCTGCTAGCTCCAAGTCATGAGTAGGTAATTAACCTCATGAACTTTTAACTATCGGGATGCGTAGGCTATAACCTTTCCTCTCTGCATCAACACACGTCCCAACCCCGAGTAGGAAGCATCTGAATAAACCACCAAATCTTTGCTTCCATCGGGTAATGACAAGGCAGGAGCTTGAGTCAATCTCTCCTTTAACTCCTCAAACGCCTTCTCTTGAGCTTGACCCCATACAAACTTTACATCCTTACGGGTCAAGTTAGTCAATGGAAAAGCTATCTTAGAGAAGTCTTGGATAAACCTTCTGTAATAACCCACCAAACCCAAGAAACTACGTATCTCGGATGGCATCTTTGGAGACTTCCATTGCATCACCACCTCCACCTTTGCTGGGTCCATCATAATTCCCTCAGGATTCACTACATGACCGAAGAACTGGACCTCATGCAACTAGAACGCGCACTTGGAGAATTTAGCGTACAACCTCTCCCTTCTCAAGGTCTCCAACACTTCTCGAATGTGATTGACATGCTCCTCCTTGCTCTTTGAATATATCAGGATATCATCAATAAACATAATCATTAATTTATCCAACATCGGCCGACACACTTGATTCATCTGATCCATAAAAGCAGCTGGCGCGTTGGTTAAATCGAATGACATAACGAGAAACTTGTAGTGTCCATAACGCGTGCGGAAAGCTGTTTTAGGGATATCCTGCTCTTTCACCTTCAACTGATGGTAGCCAGATCAAAGGTCTATTCTTGAAAAGCAACGGACACCTTGGAGCTGATCAAACAAGTCATCAATCCTCGGTAAGGGGTCCTGATTCTTCACCGACAGCTTATTCAACTCACAGTAGTCTATACACATCCTCATACTACCGTCTTTCTTCTTCACAAATAAGACCGGAGCACCCGAAGGTGAGTTACTCGGTCTAATGAAACCCTTGTTTAGCAACTCCAGTAATTGCTCCATCAACTCCTTCATCTCAATCGGAGCCAACCGATACGGTGACTTAGCTACAGGTTGGGCACCGGGTATCAAATCAATCTGGAACTCGATCTCGTAGTCAGGTGGCACTCCTGGTAAGTCTTCAGGAAACACATATGGAAAGTCACACACCACCAATACATCGGTCAGTTGTGGTGTTGGTGTATCCACATCCTTCACGTAGGCCAAGTAGGCACTACATCCACGCCTCATGCACTTTCCCGCCACCGCCATCGAAATCACTTTCGGAATTGTTGTGACGCGATCACCATAAACCGTCACCGAACTCCCGTCGGGCGCTGTCAATCGAATCATCTTCTTTGTGACACACAATATTCGCCTCGTAGTCTGCCAGCCAATCCATTCCAAGGACTACGTCAAATCCGCCTAAGGTCATCACAAATGGTCTAATCGGAAACTTATGACCTTCTAATTCCACGTCACAACCTTCTATCATCTCAGAAATCCAGGTAGACTTACCTATGGTAGTTTCTACATTGAATGGCGTATCTATATTCTTACTACTAACAGGCAATTTAGCATAGAAAGCAGCAGAAATAAAACTCTTACTAGCATCAGAATCAAAAAACACAGAGGCTAAAGTTTGATTTACTAGAAACGTACATGACACAACATCGGGGTCCGTCTAGCCTCCTCCTCTGTCATCGTGAATGCTCTGGCACTCTCCCTCTGCCCTTCACCTCCAGCCTTCTTTACTCCCAACTCTTCAGCCCTTGGCTTCTTACAGTCCCTGCTCATGTGGCCCTCCCCGCCACAGTTGAAACACCTCCCAGCCTTGCATTCCCTCGCCATATGACCAGGCTTCCCACACTTTAAGCAAACGTTCAAACCCCATCTACACTCTTCGGTGTGTTCCTTCCCACACTTACCACACCTTCTCATCCCCGCACCAGATGTGACAACTCGTCGGTCATCCACCCACGCACCTTTGTTGCTTGGAGTGGCCCCACCACGTCCAACCCGCTTCCCATTCTAGTTTCAATCACCACAACCTTTCTTGCTGCCTTCAGTCACCACCACAGTCCTTTCATCATACAACCTCCCGGCCAAATCAATCGCCAACCTAAATGTGCTCGGTCGGGCAACGATCATGTGCCTACGGATATCCGCCGGCCACCCTTGGATGTATCTCTTGATCTTCCATTACAAGGGCGTCACTTGATCCGGCACCAGTCATGCCATCTTATTAAACTTGGTGGTGCATTGCTTATGGGTCATCGTTCCCGCCTTCAGCTGCAGGAACTCCCTTTCCACCTTGTCCATCTCCCAGTGAGGACAGAACTCCTCAATCACCAGCTTCTTCAAATCCAGCCACCTCATTCTTCCAATGGCCCGGCTACCCTCAGCTTGGACAATATTGTCCTACCAGCACAAAGCTAAGTCCACAAATAAGTGGGTAGAAAACTTCACCTTCTAGTCTTCTCGACATTCGTTAATATCGAGTACCGCCTCCATCTCTCTCCCCCACCGGTGAGCAGCAACAGCAATACCGTTACCGTAAAAAGTAGGGGGCTTGCATATTTGAAATACCCCGTAGTTACAACCTCGTGCCATCTCCTGCACAGGCTCTTCCTCCTCCTCCTCATCATCGGAAGGAACCGTCTCAGTCTCTGGTTGCTCGTGTCCTCCTGTGGAACTATTCCTCTCCCTTCTTTCTCCTTCTCTTACAGCCTTGATTACTTCAGTCACCATAGATGGTAGGATCACTGCATGACCTGATCCACCTCCTCGACAACAGGCTCTTTCATTGAGGCTCTCAAGTTAGCTCTTTGGTCTCTGCCCTCTGGATGAGGGGTCTCGGGTTCTTCATGAACCACCTTTTCGGCCCTAGGCCTTCCTCCTCAAGCCCGTGGTTTAGCACCACGTCCACCACGACCTCCGCCACGTGAAGCTTTCGATGATCTACCACCGACCATCCTCTAACACACTATAGGATTCAAACACCAACACGGTCATTCAAGGGAATAGCTCAGTTTATGTCAAGTATAGTAAGTCCCTAATTACAGTGACCAGTTGCGATTAGCCACTTACTTTACTCTTCATACCTCAAGCATTACCTATCGCGACTACATCAGTATCTAAATCTACTAACAACACATAAATCACATAACATGCGCACATAATGCCGGTTAACATTAAAGAAAATACCCCAAGCATTCCCTTTTCGACCCATTTTCAGATTAAGTTTAGGTTTCTTTTGAAAATTCACCTGTTTCACTTAAACTTTGGCTCTGATACCAACTTGTAAGGCCCCATTCCCGGGACGCTTACAGCTGGTCAATCATTGCACATAAAACATATAATTACATTAATTTAAAGAAAACATTGCAGCGGAAACATTAAAACAAACATTCTATTTCATTATAAAAGCTTTTGGAAAACAGTACATCATTATTGAATTACAAAATACTTATTGCATTACATCACAAAAGCATTATAACAATGGATGTCATCCAAAAAGAGCCAAGTAACCGCCATGTGCCATCCTCAGCAACCTTTACCTACCAACTGGAAACACATAAAAGTCAACGTTGCTGAGCGAGTTCTAGTTTTAAAATAAAACATACTTTACTTTCGTTTAAAACCATTCTTTACTTTCATACATGATCATACAGCATACGTACACATAGATAATATCATTATTATTTTCATCATTCATTTGTTAACTTTCACTCATTAATCGTATGTCATTATCATTCACTTTCATTCTCTTTCATAACTTTCATACTTTCATTCGTACGTTCATTACATTCGATGACATGTACAATACCCCGAACATTATGCACGAAGCTGGTTACTGGGCCTGAGGTCTTTCATAGACCTCGAACATTATGCACGAAGTTGACTCTAGTACCTAGGGCAAGTACATTCACCACTTATCTTTTCTCTTTCATTCCGGATTAATTCCATATGTTATACCTCGAACATTATGCACGAAGCTAGTTATTTTGTCGAGGTCTTTCATAGACCTCGAACATTGTGCACGAAGCTGACTCCAGTACCTAGGGCAAGCGGCGGGGATCCCATACATATGGTTAATCACAAGGATTGGACCCCAGTGTGCATTCTTTTGGGGTAGCTAACCCACACACAGTTGAGCTAACACCCTTCATTGGGTGTGAACCTCCATACATTTGCTTGCAAGCCTTTCTTACTTTCATTCATTCATTAATGCATACATTCTTTCATTTCGTTCCTCTTTTCATTATCTTCCACTTTACATTACATAATACTTTTGTTTCAATCATCAACATTCAACGTAAAGCCACGGAAAAATAATCATACATAATAAGGAACATCATCATAAACATACAAACATCGCCATACAAGGCACCATTATAACATACATCATACACCATCATACAATGCCCATCACATCATCTATGACTTCAAAAAGTCAACTTACATAGCCCCCAAGAACCTTCCAAGTCAAAGCCTACATTTCACTTTTCCCCGTAAATCAGAAAAATATTCTAAGTCCTTAGGCGCATGAGTACTATGCAAGCGCATTAGCACTATGCAGGCGCATTACCTTTCAGTCGCAAGAGGAACACTTAGGCGCATGAGAAACTCTCAGGCGCATTGGCACTATTGGGGTGCATGAACAACTCTTAGTCTATTCTAGGGGATTTTCTAGGCACATGAGCACTATGCAGGCGCATGAGTGCCTAGGCGCTTGAACTATCTGGCCGTATGAACACTTAGTCAGTTTCAGCTAACTCTAGGCGCATGGGTACTATTTGGGCGCATGGGACACTTAGGCAGTTATTTCAGTTTGGCGCATGAGCGACTTTTAGGCATACGAGCAACCTAATTCTCACTTATCATCATAAATCAGTCCCCAAACATCACCTATCATGTTCTAAGCTTAAATCTTACATTCTAAGCCTTAGAAACACAATAATAGCATCATCAAACACATATATATCCCAAAATCGAACCCCACACACAACATACAAACATACACACATACGGGTATAAAACCCAACTTAATAAAAACGTTCATGCATGCATTTCTAACCCCAAAGCAGTTTAAAACAAGTAAAAAGGGGGTTCTGGAACTCATCTTTGTAGCCTCTGGTTATGACTTTTTCAAAAACCCGTTTGCAACAGAGTTCAACCGCCTAGAAACCCACCAAAACACATACCCGAATACATACAACAAACATAAGCATAAAACCGAGGCTAAGGTCAGTTAAAAACATAATAAACACACGAATTCTTACCTTGAATTCGATCTTTTTCTTCTTGGTCTTCAAAATCCCGAAAGCTTTCTGCTCATCTTCGCTTTCTCTCCCTAAAATCCGAATGATATGTGATGCTTGTGACATATGGGCGGCCATACCACCTTTATCACCAACTTTTGAAGACTTTCTCCTTTTGACACCTTTAGTCCCTCTACTTGGGCTTTATTTCCTTTCTCTCTTTCCCTTCACTTTATTCTTCCTTTAATAGCAACAATAATAGCCGGGTGTTACACTATATCAACTAGAAATGAATTCCATCCTGCACTTCTTTTGGACATGCAGTGCTGAAATATATAACATAGCAGCTTCCAATGATTGTAGACTCTTACTCTAAAAAATTGTTTCTTTGGAAAATTGTTAGGATGACCCATTTGCATGAAAGTCTCTCTACACTCTTTGAAAGTGTATTCAGATAGATCCTTGTCTTCATTTTCTCCCAACCTCAAAGTAGTTCTGATAGAATCTTCAGAAACTTCTATCATTCTATCATTTGAAATGAATCCTCTTAGAACTTTTCTTCTGTTATCATCAAGTTCCACTTCTGTAGTTCTCCAAAACCTCTTGATTAGTATTCCATATATGGCCGGTCTGGCACACATAGCATAGACATATTTGGTCTTTAGGAGAAATCTAATCAATTCTTCATAACCAGTAGCTTCTCTCACATCTTCATTAAGAAATGCAACTACGTTATGCTTTGGCTCAAACTTTAACGAATTCATCTCTCATTCAAAAGAAACATGAATTAGTATGAAGGTGTTAAACTTATTTAAGTTTATATCAATTGTGTAAAAATGAATACATCTGTAGAGAATATATGAAGAGCTTGATGCAACCCAAACGTCCAAACTCTATCCTGCATGCTGCACCAGTGCATTGAAGAAGAATGCTTTCGAAAGTTTTACACATGCAACAGAAAATACTCTAAGTATAAAATCTTCCGAAGCCAAGACTAATATCTTCCGAAGCCAAAGATGAAGTCTTCCGAAGCTTCAGAGACAAAGTCTTCCGAAGCTCAACTCTTGAAGACAGATTTCTTCCAAAGACTTTTAGTAACATGCTTTATGTGATGTACTTTTCCATAAAGCTGGACCCCTTTCCATTGTAACTCTGTAAAGTCACCAACTTACATGAGTTGGTGAAAAGGTCCATGCTTTTGGTAACTGTACATTGAGGTCTTGAGTCTATAACTTACTACTTCATGTACTTTATCCTTTTTGTAATAGATAAGGATATGAGCTATGGCATGTCATAGTCACTAGTCAAAAGGCAATCTGCCTTTTGACTCTACAATTGATTTTTTTTGTGTCTAGTCAATTGTATCCAGCTGGCTTTCATAGTATGGCCGGTTGTAGGATGTAGTATATGTATCTCATGTTCTTGTATCTTTCTTTTATGCTTTGTAACACTTGTAATAGAACAATAAGAAAGCAATATTCTTCTTTCTTGAAAACTATACTCTTGTGTATTTTGCTCTTGTGTTCTGTCTGTTAATTACTTGTGTTCTTAGTGTCTTTACTTTTGGTTAATCCAGTTCACTATTTGATAAATTTTTGTGTTCTCCTTTTTGTGTTGTTGTGAGTGACCCCCTTCACGGGTCCTGCATTTGGTATTAGAGGATTATAGGCTCTTGATATAAGATCTCACCATCTTAAGATCCCTCACACATACAAATACTCAACTTTTCAAATGGCAACCATTTCAAAGACTGATATGGAAACTGAAACCATGAACAAGTCCCCACTGATCACTCTTGATGACTTTGATATCTGGTGCCTGAGAATGGAAGGTTTCATCAGGTCTCTAGACTCAAGAATGTGGGAGTCTGTTGAGAATGGACCTTACATACCAAGCACCCCCTCTGCAACTAGTGCTGGTATAATCCCCAAGGCTGTGGCAAACTACTCTGATGAAGAAAGTAAGAGAGTAGAGATTGATAGAAAAGCCATGAGAACCCTTCAGACTACTCTTCCAAACTCTGTATGCAGAGGTTTTAAGAAATGCAAAATAGTTAAACAGTTGTTGGATGCATTGAAACTGATGTATTAGGGTTCCTTTGAAGCTAAGGAGAACAAGAAGGATCTCCTGAAGCAGCAGTTTGAAAACTTCACCATCAAAACAGGTGAAACCATGACTTAGCAATAATTCAGGTATGTTGAGATTATGGATACCCTTATGGATGGAGGAGTTCCTCTTGAGAACAGGGAAATTGTAAGGAAGTTCATATCCTCACTTTCTAGGCAGTGGACACACTAATTTGTGGTGATCAAGAGGACTGAAAATCTCAAAACTCTCACTCTGACAAAGTTATATAGGATTCTCAGTGGCTACCAGATGGAGATGAACATGTCAGGTTCATCTGGAAACTCCAACAATCAAGTAGGTTCAGCCCTGCATGTGGTTGAAAGGGATAACATTGAACCCCAACATCATCTCATATGCTACCCTGACAACTCACCAAAGGGTCCTTTCATCACCTTCCTAGAGACACCAAGGGAGAACTACACTCAAGGAAACACATTCGGAGAGACAAGTTCTTCTCAAGCCTTTGTGTCTTCTGATGAAAGTTATGACAACTTTCTCTTTACCCTTGAAGACCTGGACTGTATCCATCCAGATGATCTAGAGTACATGGATATAATCTAGCATATGGCTCTTCTCACTCACAGAGCCAAGAAGTTCTGCAAGCAGACTGGAAGGAAGTTTCCAAGCAATGCAACCAGTGGAAAGTTTGGACTGGACAAAGCAAAGTCAAGTGTTACAACTGTAACTTGATGGGCCACTTTGCCAGAGAGTGTAAGGCACCCAGAACAAATGGTGGCCAAACACAATCCAGACCAAACTACACTAACAAAGCTCTCCAGAATGAGAAATCAAAGCAGCAGGCTGTTGTTGCTGTTGAAGAAGGAGGCTTTGACTAGAGCTTTCAGGTGGAAGATGCT
>BJCM01114608.1:2664-17016 GCA_018326385.1 Flaveria bidentis | reverse complement strand
TAGATACATATGTACCTAGTTTATGAGCTTAATGTAAAATGTCTTTCATGTCTTACATATATGTAACAGAATGGGTATGAATGAAATATAATGTGTTTGTGATGATTATAATGTTTAATATTTCATTGAGTATTGTGCGTTAACGCATATTGAACTAACTATATAGGTTTGTGGTTGTTTACATAGTTCTTAGTCAATAAAGATTGAGAAACGTGCTTAAACTTAATCGTGTGAAGTTCTCATGCGAATGGACCATGCTAATGGACCATACGCATGAATACTTCATGCTAATGAACCAGTCGCACGACTGAACTAGGAGACTGGATCAGTCGCACGACTGAACTAGGAGACTGGATCAGTCGCACGATTGTAACATGAGATTGACTCAGTCGCATGATTGTAACATGAGATTGACTCAGTCGTACTAATGAATCTTCAATCGTGCGGATGGATCAACCACATGCTTCAATCGCACGACTGAACCATGCAAATGGTTCAGTCGCACGAATGGAAAGCCCTAACCTATAAAGACCACTTAATTCGTGGAAAAACATAACAATTCAAATCCCTACGTACTAAATCGTACCCTAGCCGTCCAGAGACCCTAGAACACATGTTCCAAGTTCATAGATCGCAGTAAATCATCCTACTATCGTTCTTAATGTTTAGTTTCATTCTTGGATTGATTATACTCGCGTTCTCACTGATTGGATCGCCAATCAAATAGGATTCCGCACTATTTGGTTTGGTACACACGTAAATCAGTTAGTACTCCGTACCGAAAACGATCCTAACAAACATTTTCCTATAAATGATATATATCAAAACTTTCATAAATATATACAAACTTAATCAAAGGTTAATCCAAACCAAATAGCATAAAAATCCAATTTCAATACATTAAATACTCAAAAACATCACAAGTTAATCCAAACCAAATAGCATAAAATATCCAAATCATCCAATAAAACATCAAAAGTAATAGAGAAATTATAATGTCTACTAGCATAAATTAATTCCTTAACTTGATAGAATGTTTTGTGATGGGTTTTGTGATAACACTTGAAGTTTCTCACTCATTTCAACATATAATCTTGTATTATCTTCAATTTTTCTCTATCATAGCATTTTTTTTGCTTTATCTCGTTCTAACTCCGCTATTTGTTCTTTCAACATTTGCATCTATACTCAATAAATTAACACATCACACTCATAACATATCAATATCAAATACATTAAAACTCTTATTTTTAACAAATTAAAAACAAATAAAATAACACACTACATAGAAGTAACTTGTGTATTATGCAAGAATGAACTCATAACATCCACCAATGGCAACTGCAACACATCGTTAATAAAAGTGAACAAAATTGAAAACCAAATTTGATAAACCTATTGAAATCAACTTTAGAAAGCAAATTGCTTCCCAAATCTCATTAAAACAATTCAATCTTCTACCTTGCTACTTATCATTAATGGGGTTGCAACTTTAATTATATTTTTGGTGCCAATATAATTAATGGTGATAATGTTTTCAGCATGTTCAACAGAATTCTTTGAAGTAATATTATGATTAGATACTGCCTATGATAATTTAAATATATATGTTTTACTTTTGTAACGTATCTTTCTACAGATTTTATTAAACTAGAAATTGTATTTCTTATTCTTGCTATGCATTTTGCTACGGATTTCGCTAGACTAATTTTTATTTTTTTCCTCGAGAATTAGTTTTTGATTTACTACGGATTTGCTACGAATTTTATTAATTTGCTTTTTAGTATATTATTTTATCACTTTTGCTTAAGATTTTCTTACGGATTTGCTACGAACATAGCTTGCTACGGTTTATCTATAGCTAGTTTGTAGCAAAATATGTTCGTAGCAAATCCGTAGCTACTACTTAACAAATTTGCTACGGATATTTTTCGTATAAAAAAATCATAGGAAATATCTGTTTTTGTAGTAATGAATTTTTATCAATAGGCTAAGATAAATTATAAAGGAAAAATTAGTTAGAAAAGTATTTTAGACATGAAATTTTTTATTTTTTTCAAGTTTTCATACTTATTTTAAGCAATCAAAAGTTTTATATACAACCTTAATTTTTTTAAATTACAACCATAAAAACAAGATTTTTTATTTTTAAAACAAGTATAATATTATTATGTGTTAAAACTAAGAAATATATATATATATATTTCAACTCAAATGATTCATGTTCGACATTGTCTCTTTCCTTCACTTTATTATGTCTCCCCGTTCCATATTGTGTTTTTCTAAACACCATTATGTTTTTTTTTAATTTTGAGTTTTAAAATACATAGTAGTGAATAACATGGTTGAGTACTTTTAATATATAAATAAATTAATAAAATATTAATTAATTTATATAATACATAAAAAACAATGATAAAACTAATAAAAAATAATATAAAACATAAACACAATGAAAAAAATCTCACTATGCTTTTTTTTGCTCGTTATTGTGTTTTCTAGAACACTATTTTATATGATTTAAAAAAAACATGTTTGTGAAATGATACTATCATGTACTTTTTATTGTAAGATACAAATTTTATGTAGCAAATAAAAAATAATGACATAAATAATATGAATAATTTAAAACGTAAAATACAATGATAAATACATATAGCAAATTATTAAAATATTTGACATAATATCATGATATTTTACATAATGACCCGGCATATTAGATATAATGACCTGATATATTCGACATAATGACCAAAATATTATCATCTTTAAAAAATTAAATAACAAATGTAAAACTCTTAATCATTTTTAGATTTTTAAGATTAAATAAACTATTTATTATAACTCTAACCAATTTCGAAACATGTGTTCATAAATAAAGAAAATTATTTGGTTGCAATGAATAAGAATAAAACATATGGGTTTAGAAAACGTCTACGTTTTAATGTAAATTTTATTGAGATATTAGTTGAGTCAAATTTAAACGTTTCGACGTAAGTTTTATTTGGTAACGCTTCAGGTCAAATATAATACATTTTCGTTCACTCTATAACGTAAACTTAATTCGAACACGAGTCAAATGTAAATGTTTCAACATATATTTTGTTTGGAAAAAAGTCGGGTCAAATATAATACTTTTTCATTCAACGATATAAATTCGAGTCACTTCTACGTATTGGTGTAAATATAATTCAGAAATGAGTGGGTCAATGATAATCTATTTTATCACGCAAAGTACGATGTCGCGGGAACATATGACGGGTAAAAAAACTAGTTATACATAATTGACAAGATAATTGTTAACTATTCCTTTGCAATACATAAGTTAAGTGTACACTAATGTTACATATATGATAATTACACGATAATAAATAAGTCAAAGTTTATGTTGCCTAATAATTTTGACCGATTCACGCTAAAAAAAATAGGATGTTACTCTTATGGAACTGAAATGGGAATAAATGGAAAACAAATAGTGTCGAAGACAAATGAAAAAGTTTAGGACCAAATGGCTTCTATCCACTACTAGAAAAATTCCCACTTTTCCGAACCAAAATATGATCACAAAATGAACTGAAAACAACATTTCTGACAAAAAAAAAACCGACAAAACTGTTTTGGTCGGAAATAAAGTTGTTTGAAAACTTTTTTGATAACTTTGCGACAAATTGCACCAACCATTTTCCAATAAAGAATAGAGTTTTATTTATAGATCACCATTTGCGACAACCATTTTCTCATAGGGTTATAGTGTTTTATTTATAGACCATTTTCCAATATTTTTGACGTTCATTTTCCATCAGAAAATAGTGTATCAATTTCCGACAACTTTCAAACAGATTCTTTTCATTGTACCCTTTTAAAAAATTATTTTTACCAGTTTCTGACAAAGATATTTTTCATAAGAATATTGACAAGAAGTTAAAATTAAAAAAGAAATTGCGTGAACTTCCTGATAAAAGACATATATTAATTTATAAAAATAATATTGTTAAATGAATAAAAAACTTATATTTTTCACAAATATTGAAAATTCCTGTTTGCAAAAACCATTACCATCCAAACAGTACCATTAAATATCGATCATGATACAGTCCCAAATATCATTACACAATCCCAATGTTTACATAATACAAAATAAAACATTAAATAAAATTAAACTACTATTGATGATTACGATGATTATTACCAAGTTTACTCAATAGCAAATTCACTTATAGTTGCAACTATTCTTGCATTTGTCATGTGACAACCCTAAAAACTAAGGTTAGGTAAACTAATGTCTTAAGAATGTTTTTTTATACATATAGATCTATACTTATAAGTTTTATGTGACTAACCCTTTATGAAATCTTATATGTTTTATATATGTTACATAAGCATGCATGCATCCATGCATAAAAACTCACGTATGCATGTTTTTGTATACTTGTGAACTTTGTGATCATTAAACCATATGTGTTAGTAAACAATCATAAGACTAAGTGATTTGTAGCTTAATGTTAGATGTCTTAACTATATGTAATGTATTGAAAACTTAATCAAACATCACCAAACAAGATTATATCAAAAAACTTTGATCAAAACTAAAACAAATCACACCTTAAGCACCTAAACACCAAACAAACACAACCTTAGATCTAGTCTCGGTTCATTAAGATGCTAAGGCACCCGATTAATCTCTAAACTAAGTCATTAACTCCCTAAACCTACCCTTAATCGGCTAAACACCAATCCTTCCCATAATTCACCACCTAGCAACTAAGGACACCAAGCACACTTGGAAGCTTGACACCTAAACTCTTAGAACTAACATACTCATCACTCTAGACTAGATGTGATGATTACCAACCATTAATGGCATTCGTCCGATGACCACCATAACAACCATCACCCCATCGACCACAACCCCCATAACCGCATGTAACATCTCGTGTTTTTGTTAAATAAAAGTTAACCCCGTTATAATCTTGTAAGGGCCGTTATTGTCATTTATGAAACTCATGGGTTAATTATGCTTATTTATTAGTTTGTCTTTAATCCTTTAATTTGAAAGTTACTAGTTTAGTTATTAGATTGAATATAATAATGAATAACAATAATACTACTTCTACTACTACTACTACTAATAATAATAATAATATTATTACTAAAATTAATAATAATAATAGTAAGAATAAAAATAATATAATTAATAATAAGATTACTTATAACAATTTACAAAGTTATTAAACTTAAAAATGTTTAAAACTTAAATTAAGTAAGTAAGAGGGTGTAAGACCCCGTCCTGAGACGCTTACAGCTGGTAAATCGTCGCACATAAAACATATACTTGTATTGACTTCAATAAAGTGTCATAGCGGAAACATTAAAACAAATATTTCATTTCATTAAAATAAACGCTTTTGCAAAATAATACAACATTCATTACAAAATATCGTTTGTTCGCATTATAATGCAAAAACATTATACAAAAGAATGCCATCCAAAAATGAGCCGAGTAGCCGCCCCGTGCCATCCTCAGCAACCATTACCTGCCAACTTGAAACACATAAAAGTCAGCGTTGCTGAGTAAGTTCTAGTTTTATAATAAAACATACTTTATCTTTTGTTGAAAACCGTTCTTTACTTTCTTTCAAATCATACCAGGCTTTAGAACATGATCACACATCGTACGTACACATAAATAATAGTTATTATCTTCATCATCGTTCATTTCGTACATGTATTATCTTTCGTTTCCTTCTAGGTCTTGTCATGTGCTTAACCCCCTCTAGAGCACCAATCAATTCATCTAGGGTTAAGCGACAAGGACCCCATACATTTGGTCAATCACAAAGATTGAGCCCCTGTGTGCATCCTCATGGGGTATTTAACCTGCACACAGTTGAGCTGACACCCCTCATTGGGTGTGAACCTCCATACATTTGCTTAATCACACGGATTAAGCCCCATTATACATCCTTCTGGGGTAGCTAACCCGCACACGGTTGAGCTAACACTCTTCATTGGGTGTGAACCTCCATACATTTGCTTGCAAGCCTTTCTTATTTTCATTCATTCATGAATGATGCATTCTTTCATTTTGTTCCTCTTTTCATTATCTTCCACTTTATGTTACATAATACTTTTTGTTTCATTCATAAATATTCGTCGTAAAGCCACAAGAAAATAATCATACATAATAGGAACATAAACATAATCATATAACATCACCATACAAGTCACCATCATACATGCATAACATACATCATACACACAATCATGCATAAGCACCAATCATACAACATCATTCACGTCCATCAAATCATCTATGACCTCAAAATTCAACTTACCTAAACCCCCAGGAACCTCCCAAGTCAAGGCCTACATCTACCCATTTCTCAAAAAAATCAGAAAAAAATAAACTGTCTTCATCCACATTTCCTCTTGTTCATTCGCATTAGCAAATGCGGATGAGTTATACTCGGAGGGTCATCCACATTAGTATGTGGTTCATTAACATTGGGTAATGCCGATGAACAAAAGTTGTCATCTGCATGCGGTTTATCTGCATTGGGTAATGCGGATGAATAAAAGCTTTCATCCGCATTTCCTCTACTCCCCCGCATTTGTTAATACGGAAGAGCAGAACTTGTCCACATCACTTCTGGTCTTCCGCATTTGTCAATGCGGAAGAACAATCAGCTCTCCTCCGCAGACTCTTCACCCGCATTGACTTTAGTCGCGTGGTCTTCAGCCACATGACCATCAGTCTCCAAACATTCTCAAACTTATTCTAAGCTTAAATCATGCATTCTAAGCTTTAGAAACATGTCCATAACAAAATCAAACACATACATAGCCCAAAATCAAACCCCACCCGTAACATATACATACATACATACGGGTATATGACCCAACTTTTATAAAAGTTCATACATGCCTTTCCAGTCCCAAATAGTTAAAATATGTAAAAAGAGGGGTTCTAGAACTCACGTTTGCAGCTCTTTGGGTAAGACTTCTTCAAACCCATTTGCAAATTGAGCTCAAACACTTAAAACCCACCAAACACACACACACCCACAACATATAATATGTATGAGCATATAATCGAGGCCTAAACCGGTTAAGAACACCTTAGAACCAAGAATTACCTGAATTCGACTCTTCTTATTATTCTTCTTCAAACTGAAAGCTCTGCACTTTCTCTCTCAAAATCCCGAATGAAAAGGTGTAGGCAGCCAACATGGGCGACCATCACCTTTTACACCCAGTTTTTAAAGATTTTGTCTTTTTTGACACAATTGGTCCCTCTATTTGAGCTTTATTTCTTTTCCTTCTTTTTTTCCTTTACTTCTTTCTTTCTTTCTTTGTCTTTTATAAATAATCGGGTGTTACAGAGGGGTTGGTTTGTCAATTTATAAACTTTAAAAGCAAGTTTGAACATAAAATAATAAACATTCAAGTGGAGGGCTGTTTGTGTAACTTTGAAAATCAAAACTCAACTCCCCCTTCACCCCCGTTTTTCCGGCTGAGCTTCGGCGAGCCCGAAAACCCACGAAAACACCATATTTTGATATCCAAACCATTCCAAATCCTTTTGTGTACATGTTTCGACCTTGAATGCATGTATTAGTGGTGTTTAAAACACCGGTTACAAAGCTCAACCGAGAGCATAACTGAAGCCATAAACTCCATAGCCGTTCGAGCATTTAACCTTAATAATACACTAATTAAATGAACCTAATAAATCATCTAATTACCCCTAATTGTCTATAGCTTCCAATTGCACCTAAAACACACATAAAGTACATATTTGATTCACTTCTAAGCCGCGACCTGTAATTGACTTGAACATTATCAATTCGACAAGTTGAACTGGAATTGATAAAGGGTTTCAGTCTAACTCATCAAACGAAGCTACCCATAAGTTTAATTGGATTATCTTCGGCAATTACACATCAATTGTGAACCTTCAGCCGCGACTTGTTCTTTGTGTGTTCTTAGCATCATTTCAAAGCAAACCGGGTAATTAAATATTGATATGAACTCGATTCTAGTTGGGGAACAAAACCCTATGAACTATAACATTAACAACAATGTTTTGATCTTCGATTTTGCTTCACATTAAACTAGGGTTCATCCGATTTGGGGATATTTTGTATCAAGTGTTCTTATGAATTAAGGGCCGAGACCTAACACGGCCACGGCCCTTGGTTCACTAGTTACTTACTCACCCCCTCAAACAGTGGGTCCTCGGTTCGAATCCGGGGAACCTCATATATGTTTTTGGGGCTTTTTTAGACTTCAAAACTAATACAAAAAAATTATTAAAAATTATAAAAAATCACTTATAATTTGTTTATTTTAAAGACACTTAATTATTTTCTGTAAATTATTTCCTAAAAATAATTTCATATTTTTATTAAATATTCTAAACTAATGTTATAATTAGCTTATTTTTATAGAAATTAAACTTTAAATAATAGTTTAATCCACAAAAAAAATATTATTTCAAATGTTGCCTTTAAATTATTGTTTAAATCGTGCCTATTCCATTTAGTTATAAAACTTTATTTAAACTTTATATATAAATTTTAAAAATTATTATAAATGTTATCTTTTTCATATCTTTATATAAAATATAATATAATTCTTTTCATTTATTCCAAAAAATATAATTGGTTCCATTTGTTAAACATAATTATTTGACAAAGCCCCAAATACCAAATTTAAACCTTAGTTCTCGTTAATTCATTAAACTTATTATTAGACTTTAAATCTTGTAAATATATATATGTTTAGGTAACTTGTGAAGGATTTCATTGGAACGTCGATTATTATTCTTATTAATCATTATTTATATACTTATTGTTCATGTGAGTTTTCATGCCCTTTTTTATATTATTTCACACCTTTTTGGGGTGAAACATGTTAAACTTATCAACTTACACTTGTAAACTTTTTATACTTGTAACGCACATGCAATTCATACTTATATTTTGTCTTGGTTATTTGTGTTATTGTGAGTTTTATATGAGATACATTATATGTTGACAATCATTAACTATTGCCAGCCTGATGACGTCATAGATCTATGGGCCTGACAAGCCTATTTGGTGCTAAAGCCGATGTATAACCGGCTCTTGGTGACGTATGACTTGTTTATCATGGGAACCAAGTACACTTAACTAATCGTTATAAACTTGTAATCTTAATCTTGGTCAAGGTTTGATTGTATTTATATGTGTTCTATAAACTTGTATAATTCATAACCATTGACATGAATTGCTACTTGTAAATCTTTTGATATATTTATGTATATTAAACCCTTGGAAACTCATAAACTTTCATAGTTAACCTTTTATTTTTACCATGTTTCAGGAAATGCTCAAGTTTGATGTTCTCTTTTGAAGTTGCTCACATCTAGGATTTGGACCTAGATAAATGAATAAAATATTTTGGATTATTTATCTTATGTTATGTTATTTCTTGTTTGAGACTTTTAGTTGTAATATTACATATTTGAAACTTATGATAAAAATATTTTGATTAAATGATAATGTTATGTGGTTGTGAACAATCTTAACACTCACATCTCGACGTTTATGCCGTTAAGGTTGGGGTGTGACACTGCATACCACCACAACCGCCACCATCACACCTCTCGCCACAAATTCTCGGATCTCCAGCCATTTCTACTCTTACTCTCAAGACGTCGGTCCTCATATCACACAAACAACACCACCACCACCTTTGTTCACTATCCATAAGTTGTGATCAAGCATCAAGAACTATTATTTCAACCGGACTCTCAAGGATCAAGCCAAACCATTCACTTAGTTCTCTTCAAACAAACAAAGGTTAGATTTCCAAAATATAACTAAGAATGCTTATGTGTTTAAATAGACACATACAATCTAAACCTTTGAAATTTATTCATCAAGAATGATCATAAGAAATTCACACAACATCTTATTTTCTTCAAAATCAGTAAGAAAGGAAATTTAAAAATAAGGAAACTTTTTTATAAACAAAGGTTTTAACACAAAGATTACAAATAAAAAGAGTAACTAATATTCTTGATGGATTGAATTAAATCCTTAAATGACTGTGATTGTGAAAATAAAATTAGAAACTTGTTAGAAAATATTAGGAATAGCTTTTTGTGAATTTTGGTATAGTTATAATAAGTAAATTAATTAATATGAATTAATTAAGTTAATGAAAGAAAAATATCATCTGGAAGCTCCAGACCTGTTAAAAACCTGGAAAAATTATATGATAATCCTTATATTTTATAAGAATTTTAGATTAAATTTCTTGATTTAATTCAGATATTTTCCTGAGTTAAATATTTTAAAAAATTCTGTAATTCGGAAATTGGGAAAAATATCTAAACAGTAAGATAAATTATGAAAAAGTTATATAAAATATGATATCTGGATTAGAACCGTTTGTGAGAAATTTGAAATTTTTAGATATGTTTTCCTATTTATACCGATTATTGTGAAAATGATAAAAATCGTAGAAAAATTTCTGCTATGAATTAATACCTTATAATTTTATGGGATTATGGATTTTAGAGTATGGGTAATAAATTTTGGTAAATTTTGAGAACCTTTAGGCATTTTTACTAATTTATTTAAACATTGTAAATTTCCAAAAAATTTATTGTAAATAATTGTTGTTTCAAACTTTAACATATTAAATTAGATTTTTGTATGTTTCTGCTATAAAATTTTGGTGATATACGGGTAATTGTAACTTCTGTTTTAAATTTTATATTTATAAGTGCTGAAATTTTAAAGAAATAATATTTATTTCTAACCTATAAATATTTTTATAGGATTTCTACTGGAATAAAAGATGAGACTTATAGCCTTATTTTGTATTTATAAGTTTTTAGGGGAAAAAACATATTGTTTTGAGATTGATGCATATATATAAGAATTATGAAATATACTGTCATTTGGTCTTATAACCATTAATTCGGATGTGGAATCGTCTGATAATATAGGTAACGTTACTTAGGAAATTATTTCCTGCACCAACAAGATGAGTGTTGTGATGTTATATTATCTGATTTCGTGATTTATATGTGTGACAGGTATGAATCACTTGGCTTATAAGTAGGATTGGTTGTAATTTATGTTGCATCAATATATATATTTTGTTCAGAAAACAAACCTATGATCTCACCAACTATATGTTGATTGTTTTGAGTATGCTTTTTCAGGTTCTCATAATAACTAACAGTGTGATGTTCTCTTATGATGTTTACAATGGATGGGCACGAGGTGGTGGGAAGAGTTTGTGTTAAATTCACTGTGAATATTTATGATTTGAGTCTGACGGTGAATGCTCATTTTCATCACTATTGAAGATGTAGCAGTTAATTAGTATATTATGTAATAGGGTTATATTAAATTTTGGACACTATATATAATGTAACCCAAACTCGTATTATCTATGGACTATGTGATATGTTTATTTGTGTATTGAAATTTTTATTATTTAGTCAATGCGTTCTGAATAAACTAGTCACACCCAAGCATTTCACGCTTCCGCCAAGACGTGAAAGGTCGTTTCATATCAGCAACTTGTCGTTGCACATGCTTGCTCACTCGTTGTTCGAACTATATATATACAAATTAACACAGTTGTATATAAACCATATATATTACATGTAGCAAAGAATGAACAAGAAACATGCATAAATGTACCATATATATTACAAATTACATCCATGATAAGGCATTCTTTTATTGTTTACTCACGACCATACCAAGATTCATTATATATTGTACATATATATTTAAACTAACAAAATTCATTCACTGTTAAACTACATATACACATGGTATATAATTATACACTGCCAACGAATAATTTTTAAGCCCGGTCACCCGGGTAAACCCAATGGCGAAAGGCCACCCACGCCCGCGAACACAGACAACGCTGGTGACCCGGCTCACCCACCATTCCAAGAGAAACACACCACCAAAAGGCCCACTGTGGTAAAACCCTTGGCCCACTAGGAGTATATTGCATCTAGTGAAACTCCAACCCATGACTTTCACTTTGAAAAATCATAAGGTGCCTCTTCGTAAACCAGTTGATTTAAGACTCATTGGATATTATACACTTGAGATACATGCAAGGTTCTGTATCACCTAGTATACAATTATACACCATTAATGCGCATTGAGTTTTAGCACAACAGTTTTTTTGTTGAGAATGTAATGGCACATATTCTAGTGAAAATGATTAAAAAATAGCAATAATAAACATATTCAATATTAATAATCACTCTTGATGGCTCGCTGAAACTCTGCATGAGATGAATCTGACAAGGAAGAAGATGAATGAGTCTATGTCACGACAATGAGGATTCGAAGATCATATCGCATAAAGCTCTTGACCCTCCATTACATTATTCTGCCACACTAATCATGATTGTACAGTAACTTCCCAATAAATCAAAACAACACGATTATTACTATAGTAAATGTTGATACAATAAGTATTATTTTAGTAAAGATAACTTACGTAAACTTCTTTCGATCGAGCTGTGTATAATCCATCCCATCCAACCTCTCATCGTATTATACGACCATTAATAAGCACTTTGACTCTTTAGTAAGATCGGTGTTATGAAAGAGTTCCTTCATTATGACTTCTAGATAAGTTTCTTTTCCTGCAATAATCATAAAGCATAAAACATATGTGTTAAATTAAAAAAAAGCAACTATTAACATTCATAAATATGATAAAATTATCAAATGCACACGATGTTCGCTGTGCCCGATGGATCCTCCGGTGTGCCTGGATGTCACGCCAAAGCTGTCGGTTCTACTTCGATTTTTCTTCCCTCACTAGGACTTCTTAGCCCACTCATTGGTGCTAAATATCAATAAATAGTAAACTATAAGCATTATAATATAATTTATGTATATAATACATGAACAAACATATGTTTACTCACATCACACAAATGCCTACACTACATGATTTTGATCCTATCGTGACGAAAAATGTTGTCGCCATAGGTGGCCTAAGTCGTCGCTATAGCCTATCACGACGACATGTCGTCGCTATAGGGTTAGTAGCCATATCTTTGTCGCAATAGGTCCAAAAAAATCGTCGCCGTAGAGATAGTCGTCATTGCCAACTATCGCGATGACATGTCGTCGCTACAGATATGTCGCCATTATTTTTTTTAGTTTTTTTATCAAAATTAAAAATAAAATATTTAACCAGAAACCCTATGGCGACGACATATGGTCGCCATAGGTATTTTAATATAATAAATAATAAAAATGGAAAATATATTAAATTAATAAATAATTTTTTAATTTTACCTATGACAACGACATGTCGTCGTCATAGGGTCCCTGGTTAAATAATTTATTTTTTAAATTTTATTTTTTTCCAGGTTTTTTACCTAAAACTTAACACAAATCAGATACACAGAAATGAAACCTAAATGTTACGAATACTTAAACGAAGATCAAACAATTCTAATTAATTACATACCAAACAAAACAAAAGTATCAAAGTAAACATATCTTAAGTTTTTACAACCCAAACAAATTAACTTCCTAATTGTCGTCATCTTCGCCGTTATTGGGATTATGCTTTCTTCTTTCAAATTCATTCATCATTTCTTGTATTTCTCGCATTTGTTGCTTTATCGCTTCCATTTCTTCATTCCAATGTGATGATGACCTGTTTGATTGTTCATAACGAGAGATATTTTTTTTACTTTTCGTCCAACACCTCTCGTATGACCACGTCTTTGTTCTAATGCAAACTCTAAATATTGCATCTCATTAACGGGCGACTCTCACGCCTGCATTTGCATTTGGGCGTATTGATTTTCAATTTTTGCCTGTATTTTTAAAGAATCAAAATGAAAAGGTATTAAGATTTTTATGAAATTTCAACAGCATAACTGTAACAAAATGAAAAAAACCATGCTAAATCATAAGTAAATATAGCATAAAATTCCTAACTTTCAAGATATAAACACAACTTATCAAAACCAAACAATTCTCAAATTATTCATATAGATTATATTGTTTAATTATAAGCACATATAATATAAAAGTCACAAGTTTCAACATATATATATAAATGTAACACCCGGTTAATTATTTATTTTGAAGCCGACGAAAGAAGAAAAAGAAATAAAGTCCAAAGTCGGGGGACCAAACTCGCCAACGATAGAAAGTTAGGCGAGTGGGAAGTATTTAAAGGGAGAGGACAGCACTTACCCTCTCCCCACACCCACGAAAATCAGCCAAGAAGAGAGAAAGGGAGAAAAGAGGAGAAAAGCTTGGTTCGAGTGGATTCGAGCGTGGAAAT
>BJCM01114564.1:0-16596 GCA_018326385.1 Flaveria bidentis | reverse complement strand
ATATCATAACATAATATTTATCATATAGATAATTTAAAGTTAGGATTACATCATATCATGAGTAGTCAAGATTTGATATAATATAATCCAATTACAACATAAAAATCTAACAGCTACATCTTCAGAGACGATGGAAATGAGCATCCACCGATACACTGAGGTCATAGATATTAACTGTCAGATTCACACAAACATTCCGCATTAATTCTCCCCAGCCGTTATACACATCAAAAGAGAACATTATGTTGTTAGGCATGATGACTTCCTAAAAAATCATACTTAAAATGGTCAACATAAAGTTGGTGAAATCATACGTTTAATTTGAGACACAATATTTTTAATGCATTAAATACAACCAAACTTTACATAATACTTAGATGATTCATAACTGTCATATCATAATTCATAAAATCAGATAATATAGTATCACACCACTCATCCTGTTGGTGAAGAAAATATTTTCCTAAGTAGCGCTATCTAAATTATCCAACGGTTCCACATCCGAATTAATGGTTGTAACATAAATGATAGTATATCTCAAAATCTTACATAATTGCATCAAAGATAACAACAATATGCTTTTTCCCCTAAAAGTTTATAAGAATAAAACAGGGCAATGAGTCTCACCATTTACTCCAATGGATAACCTCTAAACAAAATATTTATAGTTTAGAAAAAATATTTTCTTCAAAATTTGGAGTACCTTAGATTTGTAAAATCCATTACAGAAATTATAATCAAACATATACCATGAAACTTTTCAGCAAATGGGTCCATAAATCAGACATAACATATTAAAATTTCATATTCCAATTATTTACGGTTTATTTTCTAGATTTTTTATATTATTTGAACAAATTATCAAAAATAACTGCGGGCCTCTAAAAATTGTTAAAGTTTGTCAGAATAAATGTCACAAAGTTAATAGTTTCATAAATTTTTCTCAGGTCCTAAATCATAGCAGAGACTATTTTTATGATTTTTATTATTTTAACAATCTTTAGTAAAAATAGCAGGATATCTCCAAAAATTCTAATCTTTATACAAACTGCTCTATTCTAGCTAGCATATTTTTTATAAATTTTTCATAATTTATCTTATAGTTTAAGTATTTTTCCCGATTTTCAAATAACAGAAAATTATAAAATTCATAATTTATTCATAACTTCGAATTAGACTATTAAACTTTTTCTGCAAGTCTTATAAATTATAAGAATCAACATATAATTTTCTAACTACTTGCCTGGTTCAATTCTTCCGGCATGAAATTATCTTCCAAGTACTTAGATAATTTATATAAATTATTTTATTTATAGTAGCTTCTTTCTTTGATGAACCGAGTTGATTGATTGTCTTGAGCCCCAAAGTCTCGTTCTCCTTGTAACAATTGATTGGAAGGTGATGATGTTTGGTTGTGGTGATATTAAGGTAGTAACCACGAGCTTTAAAGAGAAACAGTAGTGGTGTAGAGGTGACTAGGTTTAAGGTGTGAAGGTGATGGTGACCAACAGTTGAGTTGGTGGTAGTGTGCGGCTTGTTGAGCGGTGGACGAGAGTTTTGAGGGAGTAGAGATGGTGGTGTGTGTGTAGTTGGTGAAGTGGTCAATGGTGATAATCATTCAGCCATTTATGGTGCAATAGGTCGGCTACCATTAATGAAATAATCATGATAGCTATATGCTAGCTTAGATGAGTAAGCTAGGTGTAGATCAATGAAGTGTCCAACTCTTGAAACATAAGGTGCAAGGTGGAGGCTAAGTGTGGTATTGAGGTGTCCAAACCGATTAAGGTGGCAACAAGAGGAGTTAATGACTCTCTTAGTCATTAAGTTAAGTTTAAGTAAGGGTTTGGATGTTTAATCAGGTGGTTTAGTTGCTCTTAATGAACCGAAACTTGAGTTTAAGTGGTGCTTAGGTTGAGGTTTAGGTGTATAAGGTTTGCCTTGTTTTGATACCAAGTTTTCTTTGATGATATATTGTATGGTGGTGTTTGGTTAAGTTGTATTTTGGTTAGTATGTTTGGTGTTATGTTTTTGATGTGTTTGATTATATAAGGTTTGATTATGTATTCGGATACATGCATATGTAAATTTTAGTGCATGCATGCAAACATGCATACGTAAAACTTATATATACACGTAAACATATATAATATATAAAAAGAGTTGGTCAAAATAATGAATAACATATAAGAGAATTTATTTATATATTAATTTTTCCTAACCTTACTTTTAGGGTTGTCACACATCGGGGCTTAGCGGTTTCCTTTCTACTCAAGGCATCGGCGATTACATTCGCCTTTCCCGGGTGGTATTTAATAGCACAATCGTATCCGTTTAACAATTCCACCCAGCGTCGTTGCCTAATGTTAACATCTTTCTGCTCAAAAATATGTTGGAGACTCTTGTGATCGTTGTAAATAGTGCACTTGGTACCATACAAGTAATGTATCCAGATCATCAAGGCAAAGACCACTACTCCTAACTCCAAGTCATGAGTAGTGTAGTTCTTTTCATGTACCTTCAGTTGTCGCGAGGAATAAGCTATTACTTTTTCATGTTCATCAGGACACAACCAAGTCCTTAGATAGAAGCATCACAGTATACCACAAAATTATCACTCCCTTTAGGTAGTGCAAATATCGGTGCACTACAGAGTTTCTGTTTCAACAACTAAAAAGTAGTTTCTTGACTCTCACCCCATCTATAGGTTGTTCCTTTATGGGTCAAAGTTGTGAAAGGCTAATCAATCTTTGAAAATCCCTCATGGTACCCTGCCAGTCCAAGAAATTTTCTTATCTCACTAGGCATCTTGGGTACCAACTAGTTCTTTATAGCCTCAATCTTTGCACGATCCACTTGTATTCCTTTCTCGTTAGCAATGTGACCCAGGAATTGCACCTCATGAATCCAGAATTCACACTTAGAAAATTTGGTGTACAACTATTCCTTTCTAAGTAATTCCAAAATTAAATGTAAGTGCTCCTTGTGTTCCTCCTTGGTCCTAGAACATATCAATATGTCATTGATAAACACGATAACATATTGAACAAGGTAGGGTTTGCACACAGGATTCATGAGATCCATGAAGCTAGTGTATTAGTCAACCCAAAAGGCATGACCAAAACTCATAGTGACCATAACGAGTACGGAATTCAGTTTTGAAGATATCTTCCTCTCAGACTCTCAGTTGATGATAACCAAATCTCAAGTCAATCTTCGAATAATAGCTTGATCTCTGAAGCTGATCAAACAAGTCGTCAATACAAGGTAAAGGGTATTGGTTCTTGACTGTGACTTTGTTCAACTCCCTATAGTCGATGCACATTCGAAATGTATCATCTTTCTTCTTAACAAAGAGAACAAGTTCTCCTTATGGTGATGAGCTCGGTCGAATAAACCCTTTATCCAATAGTTCTTAAAATTGTGTAGATAGTTCCCACAGTTCGTTCGGGGCCAACTGGTAAGGTGCTCGCGCAATCGGAGCAGCTTCGAGAGTCAAATCGATCTGAAACTCAACTTGACGATGAGGTGGTAGTCCAGGTAGATCATCTGGAAACATCTTTGGAAAGTCATGAACCACTGTAAAACCCTCTATTTTCTTTTCCTCTTGTTGCTTGTCAAAGACAAGGGCTAATATAACTAAGTGGCCCTTGTGTAACCACTTCTATGCCTTCATGAATGATATGATGCCTATGACAACACCACTCTTGTCGCCCTTAACCGAAAGAGTTTCCCCCTCCATATGAGGAATGATGTAACGCCTGGTATATATATACACGGATCAGCTTGTGCAACTATCATATCCAACTCAATATCAATTTCTAGAAAGAGAGTGTAGAGAGCGAAATTTTAGAGAAGGTGGTGATTCAAGGCTAGGTTGATCAAGAGATTGAAGATGGATGTTCATGTACTTCCAAACAATGAGGAAATACCAAGAATCTAGGTAAGAAACGTCATTTAATCATTACTTTTGATGTTAACCCGGATTCTAGGGCTTGGGATTTTTAAAAGTGGTAAAGAATCACCCAAAACTTATGTTTTTGTGTATGAAAGCATGTAAGAAGCTTAGATATAGCTTATTAGGTGATAAAAAAAGGTTTTGGATGTAAAAGATTGAAGTTTGCGTCAAAATGGGTTGGTTCATAATTATCAGTCCGTTCTGCGAAATTAAGGGTTCATCTAGCAAAATTATGTAGTCGTCCAACGAAACTATGAAGGCTTCTTGCGAAACTATAGTTTGGCGGGTAGTTTCGCAGACATGGTTATCCAACAAAAGTTAGGCGAAACTGGCAGTGAAATTGGTAGTGAAGATGCCAGCGAAACTAGCAGCGAAAATGCTGGCGAAACTAGCAGCGAAACTGCTAGCGAAGCAAGCAGCAAAACTGATGATCTAGCAGCGAAATTAGCAACGAAATTAGGCAGAAATTAACTCCCTTGAGTGTTAACTTATCTGCAGGCTGTGTGGAGCGACCCTTGTTTTGAAAGCTTGATTGAGAAGCTACTCATCGAGTCCAGGTGAGTTCTAGATCCCCTAGGACCCCACTGTCAGGGGCTACCGCCCCCGAACCCCCGTTGTCCCTCGGTGGGTCAGTTATGTTTTATGATGACTTATGCTTGTTGTGCATATGTTTATGTATGTGAATGTATGATGCATGATGTTTATGATGATGCATGATGTTTATGATGATGTGTTGTGGTATATGTTATGTATGATGATGCGTGATGATGTTATGCTTATGTATGATATGTTTTCTTTTGTTCCGTACTACGTATTATGATGTGCCTTTACGTGGTCTAATTATGATAATGAACGTAAAGTATTATCTTAACAAAGTGAAAGGTTAAGATAATGAAAGTGGAACATAATGAATGAACGAATGAAAGTCTTGCAAGAATAAGAAAGGAGGTTCACAACTCATTGAGAGTTGTTAGCTCAATTATGTGTTTACAACGTGCGATCTTGGCTAAACAATAAGGGTTCACACATAGGGGGAGTTAGTCTATGTGACTACTCCATACGTGCGATACATGCCATATGTGCGATAAGGGGTCCTTGTCGCTTAACCCTAGATGATATGGCTTTGTGATTAAGAGGTGGGTTAAGCATACGACGGGACCTAGATAGAAGTGAAAAGTTAATAAATGTACGAAAAGTGCGATAAGTACAAAATTTGTGAAATGTGCAAAATTTACGAAACGAATGATGAAAGAAGATAATAATTATTACCTTGATATACGTATGATGTGTGACCACGTGCGATAGTAAAGATAATGTTTTAACGAATGAAAGTTAATATAAAGTATTATAAAACTAGAACTCATTCAACAAGCCTGACTTTATATGCATTTCCCAGTTGGTAGGTAATGGTTGCTGAGGATGGCATGGGCGGCTACTTGGCTTGTTTTGGATGCCATCCATTTTGTATAGTGATGATGTTTTTGCATTATAATGAGAACACATGATGTTTTGTAATTGTTAACACTGTTGTATTATTTTGCAAAAGCGATTATATTTTTATGAAATGGTTTAAGTAAATTCCGCTGCAATGTTTTACAAAAGTTAAAATTATATGTATGTTTTTGTGCGATGATTGGCCAGTTGTAAGTGTCCCGGGAATGGGGCCTTACAAGTTGGTATCAGAGCCAAAGTTTAGTGAAACGGGTCAATTTTCTGTTGGTGACAAAAGGTAAATCATGGACATGTCATGACTACCGTATCTTAGATAATATTTTATCTAAGATACAATAACTTTAGCTTTGTAATATTAGCTTTAGATTAAGGTTTCCAGCTGGTATCAAATTATATCTACCTGTAGGTAGTAGTATATATAGTGTCTCATTATAACTCTTGTATTAAGCTTGATAGAGTCTGGTAAACTTTGAGTTGTGAAATAATATATGCAAGTATCTTGAAAATTATTCTCTTGTGTTTTTTTGCGTTACTTAGTATATTATAATCAACTCTTAGAAGTACTCTGCTTCTTGTGTGTTTGTGAGTAAAATACTTGTGTTGAGTATCAAAATCGATCCTACAATTGGTATCAGAGCTCTTTAGGCTCTTGATTGTGTGATCTAACCATCCAAATCAACCTCTTGTTCAGTCACTCTCTCAGTCAAACATGGCCCTTAACCAGAAATCTGAATGTGAAATAGGAACGATAACTAAAGCACCCATCAACACCCCAGAAAAACTTCGGACAATGGAGCAGACGTATAGAAGGGTTCATCTGATATCAAGACAGCCGCATGTGGAAATCTATTGCAAATGGCCCCTACAAGCCAAAGGTGGCTTCACCTACTGGTGGTGGTGCCATGTTAGAGAAAGCAGTAGAAGACTACTTTGAAGAAGATCTCAAGCGGATAGATATTAATGAGAAGGTGATGACTGTTCTAATGACTGCAATCCCAAACACCATTATGGTGGGTTTTGAGAATTGCTAGACTGCAAAAGAGCTGTTCGACGCCTTAACCCATATGTACTCCAACTCCAACGACTCAAAGAAAGATTCACTGTAGCAAAAATTTGAGAACTTTACTCATATCGCTGGAGAGACCTTGTGCCAGCAGTACTTCAGGTATATGGATCTTATCTCTTCCCTTCTGTGGGAATTGCTCCTGAACAAAGAGACCTCTCATGGAAGTTCAAGAGAGCACTCCCTAATAAGTGGACGTTCTACTATGTCTACATCAAGAGAACAGAGAATCTGAACATGCTCACCATGACTGAGCTATACGGCATTCTAGATGGATACTGTGTAGAGATGGAGAACAAGAATGGTCATCAAGAAAGTTGATCTTCTAGCCTTCCTGCTAGCAAGGCTCTCATGGTTGCTGAAGGCTCAAGACCTCCTCAACCTCAGTAGTACCTAACTCATCCCCAGTAGCCATCCACCTCTTCTGGACCTTACATCACATTCCCTAAGACCACAAGGTCTCAACAGGCTCAGCCCAGTCCCTTTCACGACAACTATGCTTTTTTCTCAAGGAGTGGACACTCTAATGATTTTCAGTTCTGTTTTGAAGATCTAGAGTGTTTCAGCCCAGATGATTTGGAATACATGGAAATAGTCTAACAAATGGCTCTGTTAACCTACAACGCAAAGAAGTTCTTCAAAAGAAATGGGAGGTAGTTTCCTCAGAACCCAACAAGCAGCAAGTTTGGATTTGACAAAGAAAAGGCCAAATGCTACCACTGTAACCGGTTGGGGCATTTTGAAAGGGAATGCAAAGCTCCCAAGTCAAACTGAGGATCTGCTCATGCCTCCTCACATCCTTCAACACCAAAAGCTGGTGGAAAATCAACTAAAACTGCTGCTCTAGCACAAGAAGTTGATTGGAGCTTTATGGTACAAGATGTCACCCCTACTCAAGCACTCATGGATGGAACAGACAACTCTAAGGTATATGATCATCTCTTTACTCTAGAATATATTGCAAAGGTTAATATGTATGAGGATTATAACATGGAAATTAAATCCGATATTGAGTCCTTAAACATCTTAAAAGCTGATTTTAAGAAGGCTGAATCTGACTATCAAGATAAAATTGAGGAGTTAGAGAAAACAATATCTTCTTTGAAACATGAACACACTAATTACAGGACTCAAATCAAGGATTTAATATCCAAGCTAACTGAGGCTCAAGCCAAGCTAGTAATAGCTAAGGGTCAAGCAAGGAAGCATGCTATTTCTAAGCAAAACTTCCAAACCATTCTTGCATCATCCTCCCACTCCAAAATTTTTTATCAAAACAAAGAAGGGTTGGGGACCAATGAGATTCCTCCACCATATTCTTATGAGTCTATTAGACAACCATGGTGTGGTACTGAAGTGCAAGAGGTCCCATCTGCTGACCCATATTCACTTTAGTTGAAGAATGATGCAACAGTGGAGATCACCACAGGGAAGGAACAGGTAAATAAACCCATTTCTACTTGTGATGATCAACCCCTATCCACCAAAACTAGAAGAAATCAAGCAAAGGCAGCCAGAAGAACTACCAAGAAAGTAGCTGAATCTAAGCTGAAGATTGACCCAAAGCAAAAAGGTGTTTTCATTTCAGCTGGATTCTAGGTGGTAGGCACTTCTGATTCAGGAAAGGAGTGTAGTACCAACACTCTGTCCTTCTAAAGGATCAGAAGTTAAAGGGGAAGTCCGTAGAGGAAAACAAGAAGATCAAGAAACCTTAGCCTTCAAAATTCCCAAAGATTAACATTGCATGCATGATGTGTGGTCTGTAGAACCACTTGGCTAAAGATTGTTACTACAATCCAACAAGCACTTATTATTTAAATAATGTTAAAAAGGAAGCAACCAAGGAAGTATTCACTTTTGGATCTTATCACATGGTTCAAGTGATTAGAAAAGGAAAGCTGGTTTCCGAAGATAAGTTGTTTTCGGAAGAAACTCACTCTTTCAAAGGGAAAATAGCTTCAGAAGTTAAGCCAAAGAAAGCTCAAAAGAGCAAAAGATTTTTCTCAAAACCTTTTAAGAAGAAAGCTACTTCGGAAGAGAAGGTAGTGAATGCTTCTTCCGAAAACAAAGAAGCTTCGGAAGAAAGTCATGCTACTCAAGCTTCAACAAGTTCATCAAAGCTGACCAATCATAGGATGGAATGGAAGATCAAACAAGATGCTGCAGCCATACCTTCCTCTTCAAAGACATCAATTGAACCCTCTACCATTCACTTTGGTTCAATTATGTCATCATCATTGGATGAACCCAAGACCAGCAAGGCTTTGGTTTCCAATCAAAACTAACTTTTCACCTTATGTGTAGGGACATTCACAAGACAAGCACAATAATGTGTGGATAGTTAACAATGAATGCTCCAGGCACATGACTGGGAACATATGTCTACTTCAACTATTTCAACATATTGATGGAGGTCCTGTTCTGTTCAGTTTGGAGGTGAGACCGGAGGATACATTTCAGACAGAGGAAGTGTATCCAATGGCTTGTTATCGACAAAGTGAACTTTGTCAAACAGCTTGAACACAAACTCTTAAGTGTTTCTTAGTTCTGTGATCAAAAGCATCAAATGCTTTTCACATAGCATGAGTGCATTATCCTCAAACCTAGGATGAAAATTCCTTAGGAATTGGTGCTTCATAGATCTCCTAGAAAAGGGATATTTAGAAGTTGGATATGAACAATGCTTCCCCATTGGGTGACATATCATGCTTTCTTTCCAAAGCTGATGGTGATGAGTCTGCCTTATGGCATAAACGTATCTGTCATGTGAATTTTAAAACCATGAAATATTGGTTAAAATAACTTGGTACATGGTGTGCCCAAAAAGGAATTTTTCTGTAGAGACAACTATGTAGCTTGCCTGAAAGGCAAGCAACATAGAGTCTCTCACAAATCCAAAGAGGTTAACTCTATCACCACCCCATTACACTTACTACACATGGATTTATTTGTTCTAACAAGTATAATGAACATTCGAAGGAAATCATATTGCCTTGTGATAGTTGATGATTTTAAAAGATTTACATGGGTATTATTTTTAAGAACTAAAGATGAAACTACTGAAACTTTAAAATCTTTTATTCTTAAAATTGAAAATCAAAGCGATCACATGGTAAAGATAATTAGGAGTGATCAAGGGACTGAGTTTAAGAATCAAGTTCTTGACTCATTCTATAACTCAAAAGGGATTACCAGACAATTTAGTGCTCCTAGAACTCCTCAACAAAATGGTGTTGCTGAGAGGAGAAATAGTACCTTGATTGAGGCTACTAGGACCATGTTAGCTGATTCAAAACTACCTATAACATTCTCGGCAGAGGTAGTCAGCATTGCACGCTATGTGCAGAACAGGGTCCTCATTGTTAAGCCACATGGAAAAACCCCTTTGTGAGCTATGTACAAGAGGTCACCGTTCATTAGCTTTCTAAGTTCATTTGGAAACAGGTGTACCATACTTAACACAAAGGACAACTTAACAAAATTTGCTAAGAAGTTGGATGATGCTATCTTTGTTGGATATTCCTTCACCTCTATTGCTTATAGAGTCTATAACATAAAAAATCAACAATTTGAGGAATCATCCAACATTATTGTTAATGAGCACACTCCTTGTGTTAGGGGGAATGGGCCTGATCATATTTTTGATTTAGATTTATTTCCAAACTATTCTAAACCATCTTGTGAGAATGTTTCAGCTGGAATAGGTACTAGAAGTGATTCTGATGAAGACCAGCTATTTGAGTTACCCAGACCTCTTCCAAGTTCTCCAAGAGTCTCTGAACCCCAAGCTCCCATCATTGGTAGATCCGATAGCATGACCATTTCAGGAACCAATGGAGCTTCAACAAGTTACTAGCAAAGTGAGCCTAATAACTCATTAGCTGATAACATACAACACCAGGCTGATACAAGTAGTATTCTGAAGGAACATGCAACTGTTAATACTAAATCTCTTTCATTTAGTAAGTCCTCATTGGGTGACATTAAAACAACAGCTGGACCAAGTGTTCATGTTCCTAAGAAAAATATGTCCAACTTGGATCTAATTTTTCAAGTAGAAGTGATTCCCAGATTAAGGATTCACAACACTCATCTAGCTGAAAACATCATAGGAGAAGTCTCTGAAGGTGTGAGAACAAGGGAACAAACGCATCATGGGAATGTTTGCCTGTACTCATGCTTCTCGTCTCAGATGGAACCCAAGAAAGTAGAAGAAGGCTTAAAAGATAGTAGTTGGGTTGAGTCAATGCAAGAAGAATTACTTCAATTCAAGAGACAAAAGGTTTGGAACCTTTTCCCGCTACCATCTGGTAAAGTACCTATAGGCACCAAATGGGTTGTCAGGAACAAAAGAGATGATAAAGGCTTGATCATCAAGAATAAAGCTAGACTGGTTGTTCAAGGATACACCCAAGAGGAAGGAATTGATTATATTGATGTCTTTGCCCATGTTGCAAGACTTGAGGCAGTTAGAATTTTCCTTGCTTATGTTGCATCCAAGAATTTTACTGTCTATCAACTTGATGTCAAGTGGGCCTTTCTATATGGAAATATAGATAGGAAGGTATATTTGTGCCAACCTCTAGGATTTGAAGACCCAAAGCATCCCAACTAAGTGTGCAAATTGGATAAAGCTCTTTATGGACTGCACCAGGCACCTAGGTTGTGGTATGAGACTTTGTCTCAGTTTCTTCTAAAGAATGGTTACACTAGAGGAACCATTGATAAGACTCTTTTTATTAAAAAGTCTGCGAAAGACATATTGCTTGTTCAGGTCTATGCTGCTGATATCATATTTGGTTCTTTAAATGACCAATGGTGTAAAGACTTTGAGAGCATTATGAATAAAAAGTTTGAGAAGAGTTCCATGGGAAAAATGGACTTTTTTCTTGGAATTCAGGTGAAGCAAATGAAGGAAGGGTTCTTTATCAATCAATCTAAGTATGTCTCTGATATCTTAGAAAGATTTGATATGAAGGATTGTAAGCCAACCAAGATACCAATACCCAGAAACCATGACTTTTGTCCTGACTCTGAGGGGGAGGATACTGATCAACATCAGTATACGGCAATCATCAGTTCTCTCATGTATCTCATATCAAGTAGACCAGATTTCATGTTTGCTACATGTATTTGTGCAAGATATCAGGCTGCTACAAAGGTGTCTCACCTAGTTGTTGCCAAGAGAATTCTTAGATACCTCAAAGGAGCACCTAAATTAGGTCTCTGGTATTCTATGAATAGCTACTTCAATCTCTATGGCTACTCAGATAGTGACTATGGTGGCTGCAACATTAACAAGTAATCAACATCAGGAGGATGCCAATTTCTTGGTGGAAGGATCATCTCATGGCAATGCATGAAGCAATCTTCTGTCTCTACATCTACTTCTAAAGCTAAATACATTGCTGCTGCAAGTTGTTGTGCTCAGCTGCTGCGGATTCAAAATCAGATACTAGACTATGGATTCAACTTCATGAGCACCCCTATCCATATTGACAACAACAGTGCTATCTCCATCACTGAAAATCCTGTGAAGCACTCCAAGAAAAAGCACATTGATATCATGTACCGTTTCATTAGAGATATTAATGAGAAAAACCTGATTAAATTAGTAATAGTTGACTCAAATAAACATTATGCTGATATGTTCACCAAAGCCTTTAATGAACAAAGATTCAAGTATCTCATTACGGCTATTGGGATGATAAACGTTGACTAATATATCTCATTTGAAAACCTTTTTAAATGTGTCTTGTCTTTTGTCAAATACAATCTAATCCCTATTCCAAAAGGTTATTCTTCCAAAATTGATTAAAAGTGAGTATTTCCGAAGAGAAAATTACCCTCGGAAGAACTCTTCATTATCTTCCGAAGGCAATATTCTCAATTCAAATTTTATCTTCGGAAGAGTTATTTAGTCTCGGAAGAATATGTTTACTACTTCCGAAGCTTGAAAACTGCTTCATTCGGAAGACATTCTTATTCTCGAAAGTAAATTCATTTACCTTCGAACATAAGATTTGGCTTCGGAAGAGAAAATCCTTCGGAAATACTTTTACCTTCGAAAGAAGACTTCTCTCTGTAACGAAAACCTTTGTGATGTCGGAATCTTTTAAATGGTTTTTCACCTTGCCGCCATTGTCAAATCTAAAACCAAACCATCTTTTCACCTTAGCCACCCAACATCGCCTTTTCACCCATTAAAATAATCCTGACTCATCACTTCAATCTTTTTACCACTTTAACTTATTGGAGCATATATTGTCATATATGGTGTATTCGTTGCTTGACGAATAGTCTAGGCTTAATGTAATACACCTGATATGTTGTAAACACATGAAACTGAGTCATTCGCAGGAGCATATGTGAATGAGACTTAGTCGTACGACGGAGCCATGCTAATGGACCAGTCGTGCGACTGAGAGATGCTATTGGGCCATTCGTAAGACTGAACCATAAGTATGGTCCAGTCGTACAATTGAACCATACGTATGGTCCAATTGTACGATTGAACCATACGCATGGCCCAATCGTACGAATGGGCCTAGTCGCATCTGATATGGGCTGAGGCCTATTGTTAGAACCGTGTACGGAGAGAGTACTAATTGATTTACGTGTATACCAACTCAAATAGTGCGGAATCCTATTTGATTGGTGATCCAATCAGTGAGGACGCATGTAGAATCGATCTTAGAATGAATCTCAATGTTAAGAACGATTGCAATACAATTTAGTGCGATTTACGAACTTGGAACAGGGTCTCTGAGGTCTCTGGACGGCTACGGTACGAGTAGGAGTTAAAATATTGAAAGTGTTACATTTTTCACGAATTAAGTGGTATTTATAGGTTAGGGTTAGTCAATTGTACGACTGGACCATTAGCATGGTTTAGTCGTGCGACTAAAGCATGCGACTGAGTCAATCACACAACTGAAGGTTCAGTCGTGCGACTAATCCAGTATCCTGGTTCAGTCGTATGGTCCAATAGCAGTATCCTGATCCAGTATCCGTATGTCTCAGTCGTGCGACTGAGTCATCCGTATGGTCCATTAGCGTGGTCCATTCGCATGAAAACTTCATACGACTAAGTTTAAATATGTTTCTCATTTATTACTTGTCTAAGATCTATTCAAATAACCACAAACCTATATAGTTAGTTCAATATGCATTAGTTAATAATAAACATTGAAACATACACTGAAACATTTAACATTAAGATCATCAATCACATAATATGTTTCACTCAACTCATACATTTCATTTACATTTAGGACATGACAAACATATTACATTAAGATCATAAACTAGGTACATATGTATCAACAAACTCCTCCTTGGACCTAGTTTCCTTCATTGTCTAGCATCCTTCATTAGCTCATCAAACTTCTTATGCCTCTCCTTGACTGTGACTCCAACATGTATCTCGAATGCAAAACAGAGTCTTATCATGTTCTGAAACTGGAGGGCCTGTACGACATCCTGCGGATCATAGAATAATGGCCACCTGTATAAAGTATAAACGTCACTAGCTGACAGGTTTGTTAGCTACATAGAGTCAAATACCCGGATGGTATCCATTTGGCGCTCTTTCTGTAATACTATGACCGCTTCTTCGGTTCTCTAATCATAATACCACCACTTGAAGTCCTGTGGCATTTCCCTCATGGGAATCTTTGACATAGTGCATGGAGGACTCCACTTCAGCACAACTTTGGGTTTCCCAGTCCTTGGGTCCACCTCCGACCTTCGAATATACCTCGTAGGTTATTGAGGCTTGAAGTTAACCCATCTAGTGTGGTATTCTTTCTTCAACTCAGCTTCAAACCAGCCTGACATCTTCCTGGGATCAGCATACAGCAGGTTCATGCGTGCCATCTGGTTGAGCTCAAAACCTGGGAGAGTCTTCAGATCATCTGGGAATCTAAAGTACTTGATTCCCTTCTCCCTCTTCACGGCATATAGATTAAGATCCTCAAAATAAGCCCACGCTATAATCTTGCCAGACACCTTTAGATGCTTCTTTACTTTGTAGAGCTTGGTGTAGGCACTCGGCTTTGGCGCGATGCGTTAGGCACGGATCTCTGCAAAACAAGCCACCCATTCAGCCTTTTTGATCTCAACATCAGCGTCCGAGGCTTGGGCTTGGCTTTCTGATTTCTCGGCCTCCCTCTCCATCGTATCCAGTTTAGCATACATATCACCGTCGAGAGTATCTCCAAAATTAGGAACCACATTTCCCTCTCGATTAGTATATTCTAGATAGTGTTGTGTTTTGATGTCTTCAATCTCTATCTCATCCACATCGTTGAGCTCGTCATCACTAGCAACATCGACGGTAGGTGCATCTTTAACCAGTTCATCTAGATTTAAAAGGAACATCTCTGCGAGTTGCTCATCAGTGAGGTCGTGAATGATTTCTCCTTATTTGGGAGTATAGCTTACTGACTTCCTGACAATCCCTTGTAGATCAAGTATCATAGTGAATTGAGACTTGATCTGCTGCAGGGGAGCAACATCATATTCATCTCGCTGATATGGTGGATCTACTTGATTTAAAACATGTAACACATCATTCATTAGTTGATAATCAAGACAATTAAATAATCAAATATATACATAAACATTCATTACATAAGTTGTAATACATGATTCAATTACACAAAAGTTCAAAAAACAGAAACATCTAATCATTACTTTGATCTTGAATCATGTGTTCTTCAGCTTGCGGGGCTGAGGATGAGGCACCTTGATCCTAAGCTTTCTTGGATCGTATCTCTCTTGATTGAGTGGCGGCTGATGCAACAGCATCATCACCCTCCTCATCATCTCTACCCTCATCCTCTCCTGCAACATCATTTCCTCCATCGTCATCAGTATCTTCATCATCATCATCATCATCATCACCATCGTCATCCCTTTCTCTAATCTTTAGAGGCTTATCCTTGGATCCCTTAAGCCTCAGCATGATCTTCTTGTTCTTGGCCTCCAAATCATGTATCCTCTGTTCAGAGGATGTCTGCAGCTCACGTAACTCTATGATCTCCTGACTCTGAGCCTCAATCCTCTATGCAGACGAAGCCTGCATCCCATGCAACTCCACGATCTCTTGGTTCTAAGCCTCAATCCTCTGGGCTTGGGAGACATTGAGCTCCATTAGCTGATTAAGCTGAGTGGCTCTCTGTTCATCCGTCGCCAACAACTTCAGTACTAACCGGTTCAGGTTAGCCAGCTACTCCTCCAACCCAACGGATGGGAAAGAGGATCCAAAAGTAGGTGGAACCTGTGATGAGGTCCTAGCTCTGTGAGTGGTGGTGGTGGTAGTGGATGTAGAGAAGATGGGTGGTGGGATATGTGTGGATGGTGAGGGAGTGGTTGTAGTGGTGACAGGTGGAGGTGTGGTAGTCATGACGGGTGGAGTGGTAGTAGTGGTGGTGGGTGGAATGGTGGTAGTGGTGGTGGGTGGAGTGGTGGTAGTAGTGGTTGTGGTACAGGTAGTGGTGGCTATAGTGGTGGTAGTGATGAGTGTAATCCTCCTCCTCTTAGTCTTCATCCCATGGGGCTGAGCCATCCTTTTTCTCCTCATGCCCTTTGACGAGGATGCTCCCCCTGGGATGCTGCTGGGCTGATCAGGGGCATAAGTGGGATATGTAGCAGTCTCCCCAGACTCGCTAGGGCGTCCTCCAACCTCCCGAATACCTTATTTGGTGGCAACCACCCTGCTCCCCACAATACGAGTCAAAGGCTCCTCGTCTGTCTCCTCCTCCTCATCAGGATGAAAGTCCTGATGGAAACCCGCTGCCTCTACTCCACCTTGGGTGGATGCTGGAGATGCTATATCAGCAGTGGGGGCCCTCGATTGGGCAGGCACTGCATCTCCACCATCACCACTCTCATCATCATCGGAGTCATCATCCGAGAGCACAATCTTCTTGACATCCGAGTCACTGTCCTCGTGGCGCCTTCCTCCTAGCGGGCGCCACATAATCCTCCCGAGCCAGTGCCTGAACAATCTCCTCACAGGTGGCTTAACTTGCTTCCTCCTGTACACCTTCATGCGGCCCAAGGTGGTATCCTCCATCACCTCAAGCACTACTGCGTCCTCCTTCTCCTTAGGCAGTGA
>BJCM01114541.1:0-12175 GCA_018326385.1 Flaveria bidentis | reverse complement strand
TATATAGATATGTATATATAGTATAAGGTTCTTCTAAAAAGACTATTTAGCCTAAAAAGACTAGGAAGGGGTATAAGGTTGACATGTGTAACAATTGAGTTTTATTAGGAAGGGACAAATTTGTCTTTAGTTCATGATTTAATTTTGGAAGTTATCTCACAGTTATATTTTCAACATATTTTAAGAATTTTATTTTTTAAAATATTCCGATAACGACAAAAAAAACTAAAACTCATAGTGTGTAAACTAATATATACTCTACATTACGTTTTTTAGTTATACTAATATCAAACAAATTCCTACATGTTAGACGCATCACTAATATGTACGACAATTAATAAACAACAATACGCATATTATATAAATTCTTTATGCACTTCTTGGTATATATATTTACAAATAATAAAACGCATATCATATGTGATTTTGTTTAACATCATAGTGTATAAATTAAAAAAAACTAATATATGACGCACTATTAATTTTAATAGTACGCACTGTAGTAAAAATATATATGAAGGAATTTTAAAAGAAATTGTGTTACATATATTTGAATTTGCTAACTTACAGGTAACGGTTAAAAAACAGTAGAATCTAAAAATGGAAAAGAGCTATTTACTTATACTGTTACATATATGTAACTCATTTATCAGCAAATACGTGAAATACATATGTAGAATAAAATAAATACATGATGTGAAATGCATGTTTTTATTAGAGCAATGACAAGATATCAGGTTATAATCAATAAAGATGCAATTGAAATGTTACCAAACATAAGAAAAAGTTAAATAAACAAATAGTGTTGCGTATATGTAACAACAACGTGACGTATATGTAATGATAGTGTTCCGTATATGTAACAACGGTGTTACGTGTATGTGGCAGTAGTGTTTGTTTTGTTCATTGTGTTCTTCATGCTTGTCAGGTCCTTCCAATTAAAAACCATATGCTTTGATATTTTCTTGATTCATCTTCATATTTGATGCATCATCTTCTTTGATGCACCGTTATCATATTCATGTAGCCCTATATTAAAGTGAGAAATTATTTTGTGACGAACATCTTCAGATCATTATTGTCACTTTTAGATTAGAAAATTTGAATATTTGAATATTGTTAAATAATAAAATTAAACTTCAAAACTATACTGAAAGTAATAAATTTAACTTAAAATTTTCAACTTCAAATTATGCTACTATATTTAAATGGTTTAAACAACATAAATAAATCCTAATCCTAATAATAAAATAAATTAATGAAGCCCAAAGTTAAAACTAAACAAAACTTGAAGTTGAAATTAGCAAAAAATCAAGTACTTCAAATAAATACAAATTAAAATTTAAGCAATAAAAAACAATATGGTCATTGATTATAGAAGAAATTATATGAAGGAGCTTGGATGCTTTAAATAATTACCGCATAGATGCTTGCTTTCATTTGATATTTACTCAAATCCTATGCCTCCTTACTTCAAATGTCAGAAAAGAAGGAATAAATTTCCCCTCTTCGTGGCTTGATTCCATCCTTTTATTCAAATAAAACATTCTCAAACCTCCCCTTGTAATTATGATTTGAACGTTTTTGAATTGAATGACAATTTGGATCTCCCTTGTGTAGAAAAATTATGAAAGGTGAGAGATGATGTGAGAATTAACAATAATCAATACTTGTTACATATCATCTTCTAGTGTAAGAATGCGTCCAACCATCTTTTCCCATTGATTTGTTAGAAAATTAAATTTTGTTTTCTTGGACTATTGAATTAGTCAAAGAATTACTTGCAATTACTCTTTGTTGCTCACCTTAATAAATCACCAAACAACAACAACCACCACTGTATGTCTGCTGGACCGATATTAGTGAAAACTTCATCACTGGTCCTGAATTAATATAAGAAACGAATGATAAAGTCTCTATAATCCGCAAGAACATTGAAGTGGCAAGAAGTCGACAAAAGATCTATGCCGATAAGCGACGCAAGCCATTGGAGTTCCAAGTTGGGGATATGTTTCTTCTTAAGGTTTTACTGTAGAAAGGTGTTGTTCGCTTTGGAAAGGAGGGTAAACTGGCTTCAAGATTTGTAGGACACTTCAAAATCTTGAAAAGGATTGGGAAAGTGGCTTATAAACTGGAACTACCTTCCGACCTTACTAGAGTTCATCCTGTGTTCCACATCTCAAATTTGAGAAAGTGCTTGGCCGACGAAAGTCTGCATCTTCCACTGAAAGACATCCTGATCGACGAGTCATTGCACTTTATTGAGAAACCTGTTGAAATTATAAATCGTATTAGACTAGAACCACAACTACCCCAATTGTCAAGGTTCGTTGGGAGAATAAGCGTGGCGCTGAATTTACTTGGGAGCGTGAAGAGCATACGAAGAAGTACCCACGTTTGTTTTTATAGTTTCATTCTTAATTTTGGGATGAAATTCTTTTATGTTGAGGAGACTATAACATCTTGTATTTTTTGATTAACTAATAGATAACCTCGTTAATTCTTGTAAGGATCATTATGGTCAATTATGAAACTTGTGGGCAATTTATGCTTGTTTTCTTTATTAAAAGTTAATAATTTAAGCAATTAAATTGTATGCAATAATAATAACTAAAATAATAATAATAATAATAATAAACTATAATAATGTTGATAATAATAATAATATTAATAATAATAATAATTTATAAAAAAATTATTAACTTAAAAGTGTTTAAAACTTAATTAAGTTAGGGGTTGTTTTTGTCATTTTATAAACTTTAACAGAAAGTTATGTGCATAAAATGATAACAAATAAACTACAAGGGCCAAATGTGTAAAAATTTAAATTACAACCCAACCCCCGCCCACTCAACCCCACAAATCTGGTGGGAGCTCCGGCCACTCTCCGGCTGAGCTCCGATGGCTTCGAAACACCCTTTTCCCTTCGAATTCCAATCCAAATTGATCCAATCGGTTCGTGAGCACGATTCGAAAGTGTCTAAGAACTTTAATCGTGTTTAAAAAACAATTATGAACTCGAATGACCCGAGTAACCGTCACATTCAACATTCAAGCCGTTCAATCATTAACACTTAATAATAAACAAATTAAATGATCTATAATCGAACGTTTAACTGGTCTTAAGTTGATACCCAACCTAATTTCATCTGAAACCCACAGATTCATCACAATCAAACACCCCATTACCGCGACCTGCAACATAACCAAGTACCTTGTTTCGGCTTGTCTTACCTGTAATTAGTCGAGGGGAAATCATCCTTAGAACCCAAAGAAGCTCCCCACAAGTTTAATTTGATTATCATTGAAGATTGCTCATCCATTGTGCACCTACGGTCGCGACTTGTTCTTCGTTTGTTCCTAATATCATATCAAATCAAATCGGATAATTGAATACGACTATGCACTCGTTTTTACATGGGGAACAAAAGCTCCATGGTTAAAAATGTTTATGGAATTGATTAGTACTCCAATTTGGATCCAACCGAATCTAGGGTTCAATTGTATTGGGGATGGTTTTACAGTTTGGTTTTTAACATATGGGAACCGTGATATGACACGACCATAGTCCTTAGCTTACTAGTAAATCACACACATGCTCATCCGGAGGTCCCGGGTTCGAACCCGGGCAACCTCACCTATGTTTTAGGGCTTTCTAGGCTTTAAAAAATTATATAAAATTTTTAAAACTTATAAAATTAAGTTTTATAACCATTATTTATTTTAAAAGTTATCTAATTATTTTCTGTAAATTTATTTCTTTAAACACCTTAACAGTTTTTATATAAAATATTATTAACAAATGTTATAATTAGTTATTCTTATAAAAATAAACTTTAAATAGTTAAAATCACTACATTATTATTAGTTATTAAATTATCTTTAATTAAAGATTAATTATGTTAATTATAAAATTTTATTTACATTTTATAATTAAATCATTATGAGGATTTAATTTCTTTTAATTTCACAAATCAATATAAAATAATTAATTAAGTTTCCTTCATTGTGTTAAAATATATATTTGTGATTTTGATAACTAATCTTATTTATAAAAAACCCCTAAATTCTTATTGAAACCCTAGTTCGCATTTAATCATTAATCCTATTATTAACTACAGGACCGGTGAAGGATGGTCATTTGCAACACAACAACAAAAAGATGAGATTAACTTTGACTAATCAAATAGTGAGACTGGATTAATTACAAGAGATGATACAAAAAACACAAGTAAATAAGAGACAAAACAAGATAGCAAAATACACAAGGAGATGGTTTTCAAGATTGCAGTATATTGCCTTCTCAAGTTCTTTTACAAGTGTTACAAAGCATAAAGAGAAGTTACAAGTACTTGAGATACATATACTACATCCTACAGCTGGCCATACTTTGAAGGTGTAACACCCGGATATTTTCTTTAAAACCGACAAAAGAAGAAAAAGAAATAAAATCCAAAGTCAAGGGACCAAACTCGCCAACGAGAGAAAGTTGGGTGAGTGGAGGTATTTAAACGGAGAGGGCAGCCCTCACCCTCTCCTCACACCACCAAAAGTTCAGCCAAAGAAAGGAGAGGAGAAGAAAAGGAAGAAAAAGAGAGAAAAGCTTGGTTCGGGTGGATTCAAGCATGCAAAATTGAAGTGTAGCGGGTCTAATCGAAGTTCTACTTCTCGGTGTTGTTTGTGTGATTTCTAGGACCCCTCTTTTACACGTTTTTGAATGATTTTGGGGCTAGAACACATTTGAAAATCATGTTTGAAGTGTGTGTGTGTTTGACCCTTTTGTGTATGTGTGGGAATGTGTATGATTCATTTGGGTCTAGCTTTTGAGCTTATGTGTACTTGAATGGTGTTGTGGTATGCATTCCTAAGGTTTAGAATGGTTGATTTGGGCTTAGAAAAGGTTTAGAAGGGCTTGGAGGTCGAAAATAGCAGATTGGGTTCGGGGGTAAGCTGTATTCTGCAAAATTAGGGCTATGCGACCGATTGGCATGCCAGTCGTGCGACTTAAGCCCACATGCAGGCTAGTCGTGCGATTGAGGGTCAATCGCATGTGAGACGTACGACTGAGGCCCATATTCCTGTCAGTCGTGCGACTGAGGGTCAATCGCATGGGGAGTCATGCGTCTGAGGCCCACACGCCTAGTTCCATCCGCATTAGGTCCATTCGCACAAGTATTCATCCGCATTGGTTCATTCGGATAGGTGTTAAATCTCATATTGTCCATTCGCATGAGAGGTTATGCGACTGAGAGGTGCTTATACGCCTAAGTAGGGCTGGTGTACCTGAGGAAAACGTAGTTTATTTACTGAATTTCGGGAGAAAGTGCTGATGTAAGTTTTGACATGGAAGGTTCCTGTAAGTTCTTTGTAAGTTGACTTTCGAGGTCATAGACGCTATGTTGGGCATGTTGATGAAGATATGATGTTGTATGTTTATGCATGATGTATGCATGTATGACGATGCCCTATATGATGATGTTATTGACTGTGTATGTTATGTTCCTTATTATGATGTATGTTTATCTTTCCCATGGCTTTACGTTGAATGTTAATAAAAGAAATATAAGTATTATGTAACGTAAAGTGGAAGATAATGAAAAAAGGAACATGATGAATGAATGCATGCATTACTGAATGATGAAAGTAAAGAAAGTCTTGCAAGCCTTGTATGTCGGGACACGCTATTGTAAGGTGTTAGCCCAACGGTGTGTGGGTTCGCTACCCCGGGAGGATGCACATCAGGGTCTTTATTTCTGATTGACCATTTGTATAGAACCATTGTTGCATACCTTAGGTACTGTGGCCAGAGGTGCTGTGTACCGTTATAGAAGGTCTATGATAGGCCTAGGTCAGTACCAGGATACAGAAGGGTATTGCACATGGCAATGGTACACCTAAACTCTGCCTTAGGTACTGTGGCAAGAGGTGCGGAGTACCGTTATAGAAGGTCTATGATAGTCCTAGGCCCAGTACCAGGAAACTAAAGGGTAAAGTTTATGGTTTTGATGGAAAGAAATGATGTAATGACGAAAGAATGTGAATGTTAATGACGCACGATGAATGAACAGAAGTTAACGAATGAATGAGGAAAATAATAATGATATTATCTATGTGTACGTATGATGTATGATCGCATGAAAGTAAAGAACGGTTTTAATGAAAGAAAAGTATGTTTTATTGTAAAACTAGAACTCACTCAGCAACACTGACTTTTATGTGTTTCCAGTTGGCAGGTAATGATTGCTGAGGATGGCACGGGACGACTACTCAGCTCTTTTGGACGACATCCATTTTTATAATGCTTTTGTGATGTAATGCAACATTTATTTTGTAACTGGATAACAATGTAATATTTTGTAAATGCCTTTATAATGAAATGAAATGTCATTTTGAAATGTTTCCGCTGCAGTGATTACTTAAGACATATGTAAATATATATATGTTTTATGTGTGATGATCGACCAACTGTAAGCGTCTCGGGAACGGGGCCTTACACGTTGGTATCAGAGCCAAAGTTTAAGTGAAATTGGTAAATTTTCAAAATAAACCTTAACTTAAACTGAGAATGGGATGGAAAGGGAAGGGATGCCATTCTGAGTAGTTGCGTGCCATCAGGTATTTTCGTAATGTTAACCGGTATTATGTGCGCATGGTATGTGGTTATGTGTTGTTTGTAGATTTAAATACTAATGTAGTTAGGACAGGTAATGCTTGGGGTATGAAGAGTAAAGTAAGTGGCTAATCACAACTGGCCACTGTAATTAAAGACTTACTATACTTGACATAAACTAAGCTGTTCCCTTGAATGACCATGTTGGTGTCTGAATCATTCAGTGTTCGTGTGAATGGTTGGTGGTAGATTTTCAAAAGCCTCTCGTGGTGGTGGTCGTGATGGGCTTGGTGCTAAGCCGCGACCCAAGAGGGGAAGACCTAGAACGGAAAAGGTGGTTCATAAAGAACCCGAGACCCCTCGTCCGAAGGGTGGGGATGAGAGTGCAAACTTAAGGGCTTCGGGAAGGGGAGAGACAAGAGAGGAACATGTCCTTAGGAGGACGGGAGCAAACAGAGCCTGAAACGGTTCTATCTGATGATGAAGAGGAAGAAGAAGAGCCCGTGTAGGAGGCAACACGAGGCTGTAACTATGGGGCATGTCAACGATGCAAGCCCCCTACTTTTGATGGTAATGGCACTGCTGCTGCCGCTCACTGATGGGTGAGGGAGATGGAGGTTGTTCTAAATATTAGTGAGTACCGGGAGGATAAGAAAGTAAAGTTTGCTGCCCATTCTTTTATGGACTCGGCTCTATGCTGGTGGGACAATATAGTCCAAGCCGAGGGTGGCAGGGCTATTGAGAGAATGAGATGGTCGGAGCTGAAGAAGTTGGTGATTGAGGAGTTTTGTCCTCACTGAGAGATGGACAAGGTTGAGAGGGAGTTCCTACAGCTGGAGAAGAGAACCATGACATATCAGCAGTACACTACGAAGTTCAACGAGGTGGCACGTCTGGTGCCGGATCAGGTGACGCCTCTGTCATGGAAGATTAAGAGGTACATTCAGGGTTTGCTAGCGGATATTCGCAGGCACATGATCGCTGCCGAACGAACACGTTTAAGTCGGTAGTGGATTTGGCAGGGAGACTGTACGATGAGAGGGCCGTGATGGTGGTGGCTGAGGTAGCAGGAAGGGTGGTGGTGATCGAAACTAGAATGGAAAGAGGTTTGGTCGGGGTGATGCCTCGACGGGTAATAAGAAAGCATGGGTGGACGACCGCCGTGTGGTCGCATCGGGTGTGGGTTTGAAGAAATGCGGTAGGTGTGGGAGAGAGCATAGTGGGGAATGTAGGCTGGGGTCGAATGTGTGCTTTAAATGTGGGAAGGCGGGGCATATAGCCAAGGACTGTCGTACGGTCCGGTGCTTTAACAGTGGCGTGGAAGGCCACATAAGTAGGGATTGTAAGAAGCCGAGGGCTGAGGGTTCTGGGGTGAAGAAGGCTGGAGGAGAGGGACTGAGGGTGAGCGCCAGGGCATTCACTATGACACAGGAGGAAGCCAGGACGGACCCTGATGTTGTGTCCGGTATGTTTCTAGTGAACCAAACTTTAGCTTCTGTGTTATTCAATTTGTGTGCCAGTAAAGGTTTTATTTCTGCTGCTTTCTGTGCTAAGCTGCCTGTTAGTAGTAGACGTGTTGATGCACCATTTGATGTAAAAACTACCATAGGTAAGTCTACTAGGATTTCTGAGATGATAAGAGATTGTGATGTGGAACTAGAAGGTCATAAGTTTCCTGTTAGACTGTTCGTGATGACCTTAGGTGGTTTCGATTTGGTTCTTGGGATGGATTGGTTAGCAGAATTCAAGGCGAACATTGTGTGTCGCAGAAAGATGATTCGGTTGATAACACCCGACGGGAGTTCGGTAACGATTCATGGGGATCGGGTTATGACAATCCCGAAAGTAATCTCAATGGAAGTGGCGGGAAAGTGCATGAGGCGTGAATGTTGTGCCTACTTGGCCTATGTAAAGGACGTGGATACGCCAACACCACAACTATTCGATGTACCGGTTGTGTGTGACTTTCCAGACGTGTTCCCAGAAGATTTACCAGGAGTGCCACCTAACCAAGAGATTGAGTTTCAGATTGATCTGATACCGGGTGCCAAACCTGTTGCCAAGGCACCGTATCGGTTGGCTCCGATGGAGATGAAAGAGTTGATGGAGTAGTTGCAAGAACTGCTTGATAAAGGGTTCATTAGGCCGAGTATCTCTCCTTGGGGGGCTCCGGTCCTGTTTGTAAAGAAGAAAGATGGTAGTAAGAGGATGTATATTGACTACCGTGAGCTGAACAAGTTGACGGTGAAGAACCGATACCCCTTACCGAGAATAGATGATTTGTTTGATCAACTCCAAGGTGCCAGTTGGTTCTCAAGAATAGATCTTCGATCAGGCTACCATCAGCTGAAGGTGAAAGAGCAGAATGTTCCTAAAACAGCTTTTCGCACATGTTATGGTCACTACGAGTTTCTTGTCATGTCTTTTGGTTTGACCAATGCGTCAACTGCTTTTATGGATCTGATGAACCGTGTGTGTCGGCCTATGTAGGATAAATCAGTGAGTGTGTTTATTGATGATATCTCGATTTATTCGAAGACCGAGATTGAGCATGCCGGCCATATTCGGGAGGTTTTGGAGACGTTGAGAAAGGAGAAGCTGTACACCAAGTTCTCCAAGTGCACATTTTGGTTGTGTGAAGTTCAGTTCTCGAGTCATGTTGTGAATCCTGACAGGATTATAGTGGACCCGGCAAAGGTGGAGGCAGTGATGCAATGGAAGTCTTCTAAGACGCCATTCGAGATTCGTAGCTTCTTGGGTTTGGCGGGCTACTACAAAAGATTCATCCAAGACTTTTCTAAGATCGCTTCTCTACTAACCAAGTTGACCCAGAAAGATTGAAATTTGTATGGGGTCAAGCTCAAGAGAAGGCGTTCGATGAATTGAAGGCGAGATTGACTCAAACTCCTGTTCTGTCACTACCCGATGGAAGTGAAAATTTGGTGGTTTATTCTGATGCTTTCTACTCGGGGTTGGGGTGTGTGTTAATGTAGAGAGGGAAGGTTATAGTCTATGTATCCCGACAGTTGAAGGTTCATGAGGTCATTTATCCTACTCATGACTTGGAGCTAGCAGCCGTGGTCTTTGCACTAAATATTTGGAGGTACTATCTTTACGGGATGAAGTGCACCATTTTCACTAACCACAAGAGCTTAAATTACTTGTTTGAGCAGAAAGATCTAAACATGAGGCAGAGACGATGGTTGGAGCTTATAAAGGATTACGATTGTGAGATCCACTACCATGCGGGCAAATCCAATGTGGTGGCGGACGCCCTTAGCCGAAAAGAGAGACTCGAGCCGATTCGGGTGAAAGCATATCAGCTAATCATGACCTCAGATGTGATGAAGCAAGTCAAGGAGTTCCAAGATGAGGCATTGAAAGAAGATCATCTTAACTATGAGAGAATGAGAGGTCTAGTCGTAAAACTGGGTGAAAACACGCTTGGTGTTAGAACTCGATTCAGAATTATGTGGATTCCTCGTTTTGGGGATCTACGTATGAAGTTCATGGATGAAGCTCACAAGACTCGATACTCTATTCATCCCGGTGCTATGAAAATGTACCAAGACATGAAAAAAGACTATTGGTGGCCGGGTATGTAGCGCGATATGGTGGAGTACATGAGTAAGTGCCTTACTTGCTTACAAGTGAAGGCCGAGCATCAAAAGCCATATGGAAAGATTCAACCTTTGGATATACCGGAATGGAAGTGGGAGCACATCACCATGGATTTCATTACGAAGCTGCCGCGTACCCCAAAAGAGTATGACGCTATATGGCTGATTGTTGACCGTCTGACGAAGAATGCTCACTTCCTACCGATCCGAGAGACATATTCATCCGAGAGGTTGGCAGATCTTTTCATTAAGGAGATTGTAACTCGTCACGGTGTATTGGTGTCCATTGTGTCTGATCGTGACACCCGGTTTACATCCAAATTCTGGAAGAAATTCCACGACGCAATGGGGACGAGGTTACATATTAGCACGGCTTATCATCCCCAGACTGATGGTCAGTCCTAGAGGACCATTAAAACATTGGAAGACATGCTTCGGGCATGTTTGATTGATTTTGGGGGAAGTTGGGATGACCACTTACCGTTAGCTGAATTCTCATACAATAACAGTTATCATGCCAACATTGGTATGCCACTTTATGAGATGTTATACGGTAGGAGATGCAGAACACTCTTCTGTTAGGGTGATATTGGTCATAAAGAGTTTGGGAGCGTCGAGGTGATCGAGGCTATAACTGAGAAGCCTGAAAGGATCAAAGCCTTCATGAAGGCGGCCAAAGATAGACAAAAGTTGTATGCTGATAAACGACGCAGACCGATTGAGTTCCAGGTGGGTGACCGGGTTATGTTGAAGGTCTCACCTTGGAAGGGTATCATTTGTTTCCGAAAGCAGGGCAAGTTGAGCCCAAAGTATATAGGGCCTTTCCGAATCGTTGCTCGAGTGGGAGAGGTGGCCTATAGACTAGAATTACCAGATGAGTTAAGTGGAATTCACCCGACATTCCACGTATCTCATCTAAGGAAGTGCTTGGCAGATGAAGATATGATTGTTCCATTGGAGGATATTGAAGTAGACGAACGGCTCAATTATGTGGAACAACAAGGGGCAATCATCGATCGAAAAGAGAAGAGGCTGAGAAATAAAGTGGTTCCTCTTGTGTGTGTACAGTGGAAGCACAGGAAGGGATCCGAGTCAACGTGTATGTGTGGGTATGTATATGATTCGTTTGGGTCTTGCTTTTGAGCTTATGTGTGCTTGAATGGTGTTGTGGTATGCATTCCTAAGGTTTAGGATGGTTGATTTGGGCTTACAAGAGGTTTGGAAGAGCTTGGAGGTCGAAAATGGCAGATTGGGTTCGAGGGTAAGCTGTATTCGGCATAGTTAGGGCTATTCGACCGAATGGCATGCTAGTCGTGCTACTGAATCCCATACGCCTGTGAGTCGTGCGACTGAGGGTCAATCGCATGGGGAGTCATGCGACTGAGGCCCATACGCCTAGTTCCATCTGCATTAGGTCCATTCGCACAAGTATTCATCCGCATTGGTTCATTCGCATAGGTGTTAAATCTCATATTGTCCATTCGCATGAGAGGTTATGCGACTGAGAGGTGCTTATACGCCTAAGTAGGGCTGGTGTACCCGAGGAAAACGTAGTTTATTTATTGATTTTCCGGGGAAAGTGCAGATGTAAGTTTTGACGTGGAAGGTTCCCGTAAGTTCTTGTAAGTTGACTTTCGAGGTCATAGACGCTATTTTGGGCATGTTGATGAAGATGTATGATGTTCTATGTTTATGCATGATGTATGTATGTATGATGATGCCCTGTATGACGATGTTATTGACTATGTATGTTATGTTCCTTATTATGTTGTATGTTTATCTTTCCCGTGGCTTTACGTTGAATGTTAATGAAGGAAATGAAAGTATTATGTAACGTAAAGTGAAAGATAATAAAAAGAGGAACAAGATGAATGAATGCATGCATTAATGAATGATGAAAGTAAAGAAAGTCTTGCAAGCCTTCTATGTCGGGACACGCCATTGT
>BJCM01114534.1:0-10594 GCA_018326385.1 Flaveria bidentis | reverse complement strand
TCAGCACAAATCTTGAATAGTTAAATCGAAGGCTTCTCACCATTCCATGAACTAGGCACCCTAGTTCGTTGGGATTTGATCCCATCCCCCAGATTTGTTGGATAGGTAATGAAGAATGACATGCAGCAAGAACTTCTAGTTCTATGAAAAGTTGAACTTGTAGACTGTAGACCTGCTAACATCTCCACCATATCCTATTTGGATATAGGTGTTGTCCAATTCTGCTCTAGGGATCTCTGTAGGGGCGCCTTCATCAAGAAGCTCGAGATGCTCCCTGATGAGTTGTTCGGTGATGACCAATTCCTGGCCACAAATGCTTGTTCTTATTACCCACACCCTATTTAGGGTTTCAATCTGACCATTTGCCCAAAATTCATTCATATGATTTGAATAAACTATAGGTTTAACAGTCAAAGCTGTGTAATAAGATGATTGGGTAAGAAAGGAAATGATATGGAGAAGTCAACATCTCTTGAAGAATCAAGAAGTGCGACTTGATTGTGCTGAGGGTTAAGTGCCATTTGTAAAAGTTGTAGGTAGATGAGTTTTGGACTTGGGTAAATTGGAGATGAAGGAAGCTTTTAGAGAAGTAAAATTTGGTAAGAAGATGAAAGTGAATAGTCGGGATTATTTATAAAAGGATGAAATGGCGGTTAAAGGGGTTACAATAAGATGATGTGATGTTTTAGTGGGTGATGTGATAAGGGCAGTAACGTTTAGTTCAGTTATATAATCCAAAATCATTGACAAAATCTTTACTTTTTACAAAGTGGGCCCCAAATGATTTCTGTTACATAGTAAAGTCTTTCTTTCGATTATAAAGTATTTCCGAAGGTAATTTGTCTTCCGAAGGAAATATTTACTTCTAAAGGTAGAGCCCTATTTCCGAGAGTAAAGATTGCTTTTTGAATGGAGAGTTTTATAAGCTTCGGAAGTAGATCTGATATGTAATCAATCGCTTCTTCTGAGACTAAAACTCTTCCGAGAAGAAAATTATCCTGGAAGGAATTTGCTTCGGAAGATATGTAAAACATCTTCCGAGGGTTAATTCCTCTTTGGAAGAATTTATACTTAGCGAAAATTTCAGAGAGAGACCTTTTGTAACCGGGCTTAGATTGTACTGACATAAGACATTACATATTTGAAAAAGCTTTTCAAAAGAGATGGACTAATCAATGTTTATCATCCTAATGGCTGTAATGAGATACTTAAATATCTGTTTATCAAAAGCTTTGGTGAAGAAGTCATCATATTGTGCATTTGAGTCAACTTTGATTAGCTTAATTAGACTTTTCTCATGAATATCTCTAATGAAATGATACCTGATATCAATATGCTTTGTCTTGGAGTGCTTCACATGATTTTCAGTGATGGAGATAGCGCTGTTATTGTCAATATGGATAGGAGTGCTCATGAAGTTGTATCCGTAGTCTATCATCTGGTTCTGAATCCACAATAGTTGAGCACAACAACTCACAACATCAATGTATTCTGCTTCAGTAGTTGATGTTCAGACACTAGATTGCTTCTTGCATTGCCATGAGATGATCCTTCTACCAAGAAATTAACATCCACCTGATGTTGATTTCTTGTTGTTGTTACAGCCACCATAGTCACTATCAAAGTAGCCATAGAGATTGAAATTGTTGTTCCTTGGATACTAGAGACCTAATTTAGGTGCTCCCTTGAGGTATCCGAGGATTCTCTTAGCAGCAACTAGGTGAGACACCTTTGGAGCAGCCTGATGTCTTGCACTAATGCAGGTTGCAAACATGATATCAGGTCTACTTGTTGTGAGGTACATCAGAGAACCAACAATTTGCCTATATTGATGTTGATCAGTATCCTCCCCCTCAAAATCTAACAGAGATTATGGTTTCTAGGTATGGGTGTCTTGGCTGACTTACAAACTTTCATGTCAAATCTTTCGAAGGTTTCATTGACATACTTAGATTAATTAATGAAAAAACCTTCCTTTATTTGCTTTACCTGAATTCCAAGGAAAAAATCCATTTTTCCCATGGAACTCATCTTAAAATTTTTCTTCATGATGTTGTCAAAGTCTTTACACATTTGGTTATTTGAGGAACCAAATATAATGTCATCAACATAGACTTGGACGAGCAAGATGTCCTTTCCAGACTTCTTTATGAAAAGAGTCTTATCAATGGTACCTTTAGTGTAACCATTCTTCAGGAGAAATTGAGACAAAGTTTCATACCACAACCTAGGTGCTTAGTGCAGCCCATATAAAGATTATCCAATTTGCACACATAGTTGGGGTGCTGTGGGTCTTCAAATCCTGGAGGCTGGCACACATAGACTTCCCTATCTATATCCCCATATAGAAAGGCACACATGACATCAAGCTGGTAGATAGTGAAATTCTTGGATGCAGCATAGGCAAGGAAGATCCTTACTGCCTCGAGTCTTGCAACAGGTGCAAAGATATTAGTATAATCAATTCCTTCCTCTTGAGTGTATCCTTGAACCACCAGTCTTGCTTTGTTCTTGATGATCAAGCTTCTATCATCTCTTTTGTTTCTAAAAACCCATTTTATGCCTATAGGTATTTGACCAGATGGTAGCATACATAGGTTCCAAATCTTTTGTCTTTTTAATTGAAGCAGCTCCTCTTGCATCGATTCAACCCAGCTACTATCTTTCAAGGCATTTTCTACCTTCTTGGGTTCCATCTGTGACAGGAAGCATGAGTACAAACAGACATTCCCATGACGAGTCTGTCCTCTTGTTCTCACACCTTCAGAAACATCCCCTATGATGTTCTCAACTGGATGAGTGTTGTGGATTTTGAGTCAAGGAATGACTTCTAGTTGCAAATATAGAACTAGATTAGACATATTTTGCTCAGGAGCGTGAACACTTTGTCCAGCTGTTGTTTCACACTCATTCAATGAACTGATTGAATGTATGAGAAACATCACCATTTGTTGGCTGTGAAGTAGCACTAACAGTTGCCTATTCCTTCAAGATGCTACTTCCATCAGCTTGGTGTTATGCAGGGTCACCTGATGAAATTTGAGGGTCAACAGGTGAATCACTGGTTGAAGCTCCACTATCCCTTAAGATAGTTATACTGTAAGATCTGCCAATAGTGGAAGCTTGATTTCTTGTAGTTTTTGGTAAATTTGGAATAGGTCTAGGTAACTCAAATAGTTGGTTATCTTTAGAATTACTTTGAGTACCTGTTCCAGCTGAAACATTCTCACAAGATTATTTAGAATAGTTTGGAAACAATTCTAGGTCAAAAATATGATCAGTGCCATTCCCCCTAACACAAGGAGTGTGCTAATTGATAACAATGTTGGATGATTCCTCAAATTATTGAGTTTTCGTGTTGAAAACTCTATAAGATTTAGAGCTAGAGGAGTATCCAACAAAGATAGTATCATCTGAGTTTTCAGCAAATTTTGCCAAATTGTCATTTGTGTTAAATATGGTACACCTGCAACCAAAGGACCTTAGAAAGCCAATGAACAATTTCCTCTTGTTCCATAGCTCATAAGGGGTTTTTCTATGTGGATTTACTACAAGAACCCTGTTCTGAACATAGCATGCAGTATTGGCTGCCTCTGCCCAGAATGTTAGAGGTAGTTTGGAATCAACTAACATAGTTCTAGCAGCCTCAATAAGTGTCTTGTTCCTCCTCTCAGCAATGCCATTTTGTTGAGGAGTTCTGGGAGCACTATATTGTCTGGCAATCCCTTTTGTGTTACAGAATGAGTCAAGAACGAGGTTCTTAAACTCAGTCCCTTGATCACTTCTAATTATCTTAACCTTGTGATCAGTTTGATTTTTTATCTTAAAGAATAAATTATTTTAATGTTTCAGCAGTTTCATCTTTAGATCTTAAAAATAATACCCATGTAAATCTTGTAAAGTCATCAACAATCACAAGACAGTATGATATCCTTCCAATGCTCATTATACTTGTGGGACCAAATAGATCAATGTGCAGTAAGTGTAATGGAGTGGTGATGGATTTAACAACTTTGGATTTTTGAGATGCTTTGTGTTACTTCCCTTTCAGGCATGCAACACAGTTATCTTTGCAGAAAAATTCCTTTTTAGGCAAACCATGCACCAAGTTATTTTTAACCAATTCATTCATTGCCTTAAAATTTACATGACACATTCTTTTATGCCGTAGTATTGACTCATCACCATCAGCTTTGGAAAGAAAGCATGATACTTCACCCATTGGGGAAGCATTGTTTATATCAAGCTTGTACATATCTCCTTTCCTATGGTGTTCAAGCTGTTTGATAAAATGAACTTTGCCTCTCTGTTGTGCGATGGCACTGACCTAAGGATAAGCATAACATCGATATTCTAGAATTCATTGTTTTTTTCCGTCTCTCTGTTGTGTGGTGGCACTGACCTGAGGCTTGGCTTCTCTATGAAAGCTCTAAGAATAGTTTCTTCTTGTCAAAATACCCGTAGACCGCTCAAAAATCTCCTGAGGAATGTTGATTACCATATAAGCGTGGGATCCACAAATGTTGGTTGAAATAATTAAACTTAATATATCACCAATCTATGTCAAAAGTCTGTGTATGGATTTAAGTGGACAATTATACTAACAATCAGTGCGGCTGCAATTCTTGAAAATCCAAATCAACGTATACATCATGTAGTACCAGAATGATTTCCTAAAATTGCTAAATGACCCTTGATGAAAACAAGAATCAAGCATCAACTGATTTTGGAAACACGTCCTGAATGAATTAATTACCTATATGAGTCCATAATGAATTGTTTCACTTATGGTCAAAATAACTTAAAGTTGCATGTTCTAGAAATAAATCTGGAAAATTTCTATCTTAGGATTTCCACTCCATACCAAAACACAAAAACATTTTAGTTCTGTTAGTTAATTTTGTTTTGTTTAAATTCTTAATCATTTTAGTTGTATCTGTTGGACTATGGCGTGAAATTCAATCTGGAATTTAATCACTTAAAACGGTCACGTCTGAGGTGACCACACATGTTTGCAAATGTAAAATGAGTCACGTTTGAGGTGACAAATTATTTTAAAAGGATCATGTCTAAGGTGATCAAATGTTTTCAATGTTCAAAGGATCATGTCTGAGATGATCGAATGCTAAAAATATTTAATAAATAAGTTAAAGGGTGTAATATGTCAAATGGTCATAAAGTCAAAATCATGAGTATGACTCATACGCACGACTGGACCATAAGTATGGACCAACCATACGAATGGACCATACTCATAACCTAGACAGCCGAATGGAGCATGAGTATGAACCATTCACCCGAATGGCTTACAAGATTGAGCCAGTCGCCCAAATGGAGCTGTGCGAATGAGTTAATCGCCCGACTGAAACCCAGTCGGCCGACTAAAACCCAGTCAGCCGACTGAATGTGATCGACTGAACCAATCGCACGACTGTGGTCCAATCGCCCAAATGAATAGAGCGAATGGGTCCGGTTGCCCGATTGAAATCATATTTAGTATAAATAGGGCCATATTCGATCGCAAAAACTCATCACCTCCCAATCGCCCTAAAATCGCATAAAGTGTCGTTACGCTGCCAAAATTTCTTCAGATCAAATTTGCCTACTTATTTCGATATTCTGACGTTCTTTAGTGATTATACTGGTATAATTCAGTGTAATTTTGCAAAAATTCTGTCGATTTGACTCAAAAATCAAGAAATTTGGCCCTAACTAGACCCGAGACTGAAATAGGACAAATAACCTAACTAAACTAATTATAATGTTGAAAACAAAGTTATTAGGTTATTAGTATAGTGATTGCAAGTCTAATGAACCAAAACACGACGTCTAATTTTAAGATTTGGTCCAAATTTGAATTTTAGTTGACCGAATAGTGGGTCATGCAACTGGACACCCGGATGAACTACAATCGCACGACTGAGCTGGACGAATGACTCAATCGGCCGAATGATTGATACAAATGAGCTCAGTTGGCTGACTGAACCAATTGCAGGCCCAGTCACCCGATTGAACTCAATCGCATGCTCAGTCACCCGATTGTATCCAGTCGCATGTTAGGTCAAACGACTGAACCCAGTCGTATGGTTCATTCGCATGATTGAACCAGACTGAATTCAACCTGGTTAATTTGAACTGATTTTTGTTGTGTGATGATTTAATGTCTATGTGTCTTGTATTACAGATCTATGGCTGACCAGTGGTCCATCAACCCCAAGCACAACATTTGTGCTCATTTGGATGCCACAACTCGGAACGGTGCCGAGTTTGTTGGGATTATAGCATTTCTCAAGAGATCCCGGATCCAAAGAGCTATATCCACACCGTACACTCCCTATTGGTCTATACAGCAGGCCTTCTGGGAGGGGGCATCGGTTGATCGGTCATATGAGCCCTACAACATCCGGAGTTCTATTTTTGAATTGGATATAGAGGTGACAACTGCTGATATTCATCGAGTACTAGCTCTAGGTGACGATGTTGATCACCCAACCAAGTTACACCCTTTGACAGTGAAAGGGTGCTTCCTCAGGATGAAGTACGCTGGGGATATAAATGCAGGTGTGCTGAACAAGAGCAACCCGTGTCCCCAGTACAAGTACTTGGCGCATGTGATATTGAAGTGCATGGCATCAAGGAGGGGTGGCTTTGATGACCTCACAGATCAGATTCAGAATGCGTACGTGGCACTGGTCCTCAACCACCCCTTCAGTTTCTCAGGTATGATTTTTTCCTATTTGATAGAGAACCTTGAGGCAAAGGGTAAGGAGGGATTCTAGATGTACCCTAGATTCTTGCAGATGATTATCGATGAGAAGCTGCCTGCCTTGCCCAAGGAGAGCCACGATGTTGTATCGCTGGAGATTGTGGATAATACGACCTTGGGGCGCATGAAGGTCTACAGGGCGAAGCAAGTCAAGCCCCCTATGAAGAGACTCTTCGGGCATTTGGCCCAGGCTGACTACATGGCGCCGGCTAGGCGAAAGTGGCACCATGAGGAGAGTGACTCAGATGTTGAGCAAGTTGCTCTTCCATCTGATGACTCCGACAATGACAGTGACACTGGCGGAGACTCTGGGCCCGCTTCTACTAGGGACCCCACTACCATGTTACACCTTCACCCCCTACTCATACATATGCAACCACTGCCAGATTTCATAAGGATTTATGTCCTCCCGATGAGGAGGTAGAGAGTGATGAGGAGCCTCTGACGAGGACTGTGGGTAACATAGTGGTTGCCACAGAGAGAGAGGTTTGAGGGAGGTTGGTGGACGCCCAGGGGAGTTCGGGGATGCTGCTACTGATTCAGATCCTTCATATGCCTCGAACCCACCCATCAGCCAAGGGGGAGCCTCAGTGTCTAGAGGCACAAGGAAGAAGAGGATGGCACACCCTTATGGCAAGAAGGGGAAGCGACTGATGTTTACCTTGACCTCATCTACCACCACAACCACTACCTCAGCCACACCTTCCTCCACTACCATCACCACTACTACCACATCACCTGCCACCACCACGACCACCACACACACCACTACCACACCCACTCCACCAATGACCCACATCCCATCCACCACCACTACAGCTCATCCACAGCCACCCACATCTATACCACCCCTAATATTTACCTCTGCCACCACCACCACCACTAGCCACCAAGCCAGCCCATCATCCCACCCTATACACTACACATGATCATCTCTACCCACCATTGGGGTAGACAAACAACTGTCAACATTTACCTGTATGGTGCTGAAGCTGTTAGCTGCTGATGAGGAGAAGACTGCACAACTACGTCAGCTTGTGGAGCTTAATGCTACCCAAGCACAACAGATCTCACAACAAGCTGAGCAAATAGCCCAACTCTAGGAGCAACACATTAACTGATCAAAGAGGATAGAGGAGTTGGAGGCATCAAACAAGATCATCATGCTCAAGCTCAAGGGCTCAAAGGATGAGCCACTCAAGATAAGAGAAGGAGATGATGATGATGATGATGATGGTGAAGATGATGATAGTGATGATGATGAGGCTACTGAGAATGAAGAGACACGGGAGAGGCAGAACAGTGATGATGAAGAAGAAGGAGATGCATCTGCATCTACAAAAGCTCAAGATCAAGAGAGACGTACAAAGAGAAATCAAGACCAAGGAGCCTTATCTTCTGCCCCTCCTACTGACGCGCTAGTTATTCAGGGGAAAAATAATGTCTTGATATTTATGTAGTTGAAAGCTTTGTAATTGAATTTTGGATTAATGTTATCTAATTAATGTTTATGTATATAATTGATGTTTACTACTTTGATTATTGACTAATGGTTGATGTGCTACATGTTTTAAATCAAGCAGATCAAAATTTTCAAGGAGATCAATACGACGTTGCTCCCCTTCAGCAGATCAAGACTCAACTCACAATGATTCTTGATTTGCAAGGGATAGTCAGGAGATCTGTGAGTTACACTTCTGAAGAGAGAGAAATAAATCATGATCTCACTGATGAGCAATTGGCCGAAATGTTCCGACTCAATCCTGACGAGATAGTGAAGTATGCTCCAACAGTAAACGTGGAAAGTGACGATGAGCTAAATGACATAGACGAGATAGAGATTGAAGATGTTACGTCCCAACATTATCCAGAGTATACTAATAATGAAGGAAACATCGTTCTCAATCTGGGAGACACCCTTGTCAGTGATACATTCGAAACTCTGGATAAAATGGAGTAGGAGTCAGAGAAGGACAAAGAGAAAGCCCAAGCATTAGACGCCAATGTCAACATCAGAAAGGCTGAATGGGCAGCATGTTTTTGCAGAACTCAGAGCCCAGCGTAGTGCTCCAAAGTCAAATGTCTACACCAAACTCTATAAAGTGAAGAAGCATCACAAGGTGTCAAGCAAAATTATAGTGTGAGCCTATTTTGAAGATCTTAAAGTTTATGCTGTTAAAAGAGAGAAATGGATCGAGTACTTCAGATTCCCACATGAACTGAAGACTCTTCCGGGATTTGAGCTTAACCTGTTAGCAAAATTGAAATTGCTATATGCTCACCCTTGTAAGATGTCATGCTGGTTTGAAGCTGCTTTAAAGAGAGAGTACCACACCAGGTGGGTCAACTTCAAACCTCAACAACCAACAAGGTATATCAGAAGATCTGAAGTTGATTCCATTACTGGAAAGCCAAAAGTAATGCTGAAGTGGAGTCCTCCGCGCACGATGTCAAGAATCCCTCTACGGGAAATGCCACAGGACTTCACTCCACACTTCAAGTGGTGGTACTACGATTGGAGAATAGGTGAGGCGGTCATAGTGCTAAATAGAAATGGAAATATGGAAACTATCAGGGTTTTTGACCTCATGTGGCTCGCTAACTTGTCAGCTGAAGATGTTTACACCTTATACAAGTGGCAAATGTTCTATGACACGCAAGATATTGTACAAGCCCTCCAATTCCAAAACGTGATCAGACTCTACTTTGCATTTTAAATACATGCAGGAGTTACAAGAGAGGAGAAGTATAAGAGATATAAGGAGCTTATGAAGAATGTAAGAAAATAGATTAAAGTAGGTCCAAGGGGGAGTTTGTAGATACATGTGTACCTAGTTTATGAGCGTAATGTAATATGTCTTTACTGTGTTACACATATGTAATCGAATGGGTACTTAATGAAATACAATGTGTGGTTGTGCTTATAATGTTTATTATTTCATTGATTAGTAGATTAACGCTTATTGAACTGAGTATATAGGTATGTGGTTGTTTGAATTAATCTTAGTAATATAATGATTAAGAAATATATTCAAACTTAGTAATATGAAGTTCTCATGCGAATGACCCATGCTAATGGATCATACGCATGAACAACTTCATGCGAATGCATCTGTCGCACAACTGAACCTGGAGACTGGATCAGTCGCACGATTGTAATATGAGATTGACTCAATCGCCCGACTGAACACTCAGTCATGCGAATGGATCAACCGCATGGCTCAATCGCACAACTGAACCATGTTATGGTTCAGTCGCATGAATGAGAAACCCTAACCTATAAATACCAGTTAAATCGTGGAAAAACAGAACACTTCGAATACATACATACCCTAGCCATCCAGAGACCTCTAAGAACCTGTTCCAAGTTCATAGATCGCACTAGATCGATTACCAATCGTTCTTAACATTTAGATTCAATCTAACATTGTTTCTACGTGCCTTCTCACTGATTGGATTGCCAATCAAATACGATTCCACACTATTTGATTCGATATACACGTATATCTGTTAGTACATTGTCAAGTACACGATCCTAACAAAGATAGACTTTGGATGTTTTGGGTTGCATTAGCTTTATATGAATCCTTACAATATATATATATATATATATATATGTATGTATATATATATATATATATATGTATATATATATCAATACTAATAAAAGAAGGTTTACACTTGTCATTTTTTTGACCCACCTTTTTACCACTTGTCAAATTTCTACATATTCACATATTGATTTTCCCTCCAAAGGGTATTATAGTAATTTAACTACTAATACAAGTTTCTTTTTCTTATTAAAAATTAATTTTATTAATTTTTATA
>BJCM01114498.1:0-13175 GCA_018326385.1 Flaveria bidentis | reverse complement strand
CCTTCTAAGAGTTGATGATAATATACTAAGTAAATCAAAGCAAAACACAAAGAGAATAGTTTTTAAAGATACTTGTATATATTATTTCTCAACTCAAAGTATTACAAAACTCTTACAAGCATGTTACATGAGTAACAATGAGAAACTATATATACTACTACCTATAGTCGGATATACTTTGATACTAGCTGGAAACCATATACTAAAGCAAATACTACCAAAATAAAGTTAAGTTGTCTTAGATAAAGTATTATCTAAGATACGGTAGTCATGAAATGTCTATGACTTACCTTTTGTCACCAACTAAAGTTGGCAACTGTACTAACATGGAATAACGATGAATAGTGGAAAATATTATCATAAACTACATGATATTATAGAAAACATCATGCAGTATATCAGAGATCTGCAGCGGAGTGTTAGAGGGACCATACTTATGTCCACTAGTTCATAGTTGCTACTTCCAAAGGTTAACTAGCTTCAGAAGAACTTGTTCTTCCGAAGCCACTTATACTTTGAAAGTGGATACTTCTTATGAGGCATCCTTGGAACTTCATACTTCGGAAGTTGTAGTCTTCATTTCTTCTAACCGTTGACGCTTCGGAAGAGCAGAGACTGTCTTTAGAAGTTGGAGTTTTCCTTCAAAAGTTGATCTTGCATTTGACTTCGGAAGAACTCCACTTATCTTCGGAAGTTCCACTCTTAGATTCGGAGGTCCTTTATTAGTTGTACCAAAATAGTCTAAGTTTTTGGTTTTGGTTGCACCAGCCTTTCTAGATCCAACATACCTGATCCTATAGAAAAATCTATTGATCAAATATTGTATAGATTAATGATAGGATTTCTTATGTATTTAATTGCCAGTAGACCTGGCATAATGTTTTTTGTGTGTGTTTGTACTAGGTACCAATCAGATCCAAAAGAGTCTCATATAATTGCTATTAAGAAGATCTTTAGATATCTGAAAGGGAAACTTGCCCTTGGACTTTGGTATCCAAAGGATGGTGACTTCACTCTCTACTCATATTCAGATAGTTACTTTGGAGGATACAACAACAACAGAAAATCCACAACTGGTGGATGTCAATTCTTAGGACCAAGACTTGTTTCATGGCAGTTCAAAAAGCAAACAAATGTATATGTATCCATAGTTGAGGCTGAGTACGTAGCTGCTTCAGCTAGTTGCTCTCAAGTCCTTTGTTGCAAAACCAATTACTTGATTGTGGTTACAATTTCCTTCAAACTCCAAATCATATTGACAATTTAGCTGCTATGTTCACCACTGCTAATCCAGTGCAACATAGTAAAACATAGCATACTGAAATAAAATATCATTTTCTAAGAGATTGCTCAGAAAAAGGTTTAATCAAGTTAGTCAAAGTAGATACAACAAATCAGCTTGCTGACTTATTCACTAAAGCCTTTGATTCAGTCAGATTTAATTTTCTAATTGAGTCTTTCATAGATTACTCATCATTAACAAAGAAAAAACATGTGTCAGTCCTTGTAAATAATAATAAATAAAACCCAAAAACATTCAGAAAAACATACCAAAATACAAAAATATTGTCTTTCTTTAATGTGTCTTTTAATATAGCATGACATATGTATGGGAAATGATAGTACACTATGCCTTTGCTTACTTTGTGAGTTCTTAACTTACTTTGAACTTGATCAGAAGTACTTTGATATGTGAGTAGGTTCATCTTGAGTAGAAACTATACTAAGAGCATGCCTAGCATAATGAAAAGGGTTATATCTATGGAAAACTTCATTTTGAGGATCAAGCAGAAAAGTAATAAGGAAAATGGGATCCACTTCATTAAATAAATGAATTAGTGTGTCCGAGTGAGTATAAATGATTTTTTTAACTTAAATATTCGTTATTCACTTTTACAGAGCACTTTTCAGACCTAGAAAAGCGCACACATAAAACTCTTTCCCTCTTTCACAAACATTGAAATTACAGAATCAAAACATCAAACAAACTCACAAACATGATTTTACATCCTTTTTGAAGGTAAAACATGTCATAATCATCAATTATGAACTGTTTGATTCATTATGATCATTAATATTGTTCATATTCTCATGTCTGTAATACCGATTCTAACCTAATATTCATCATTTTTATGTATAGATGGCAAACAGATTTGGAAGAGAGCATAATGTATACGCATTCCTAAATCCCAATGACCCTATATCGGAAGGAAATCATCATATACTTACGACGATCCAGGCTTTTCTATGCTTTAACAGCAGAGCCTATGATTCATCAAGCTCCTATAGTCAATTTCTAGAATTCAGCGAAAGTAGAGGAAGATGGAGAATCTAAAGTGATTGTTCTTGATAATAAGAATAAAAGACTAAGGATTAATGAGAAGACCATTAGAAGGGTACCAGAGGGGGGAGATCAAGACATGGGTCACCAAGTTGTATTTGAGAATGAGTATATAGAGAAGGTCTTCTATATGATGGGCAATAATGGTGATTTTGAAAAGGAAGAAATTAAGAAAGGAAGATTGTGTAAGGCATATAGATTTTTCTATCACACATATCTCAAGTGTATCTCCACTAGGAAATCTGGATTGGATAGATTCTCTAGACACATTTCTTCTACAAGCATTGGAATATTTAAAGGGAGAACATACAACTATTCAAAGTACATCTTTGAGTGTCTATGTGACCAAATCAGAGTATAGAAAGCTAAAAAGATGTACATGTTCCCAAGGTTCCTACAATAGACAGAGATGGTGATATGTTTATTCAAGCACATTTAGGAAGATCTGTACTCAACAAGATCAGTGTAAAGTTTGAAGGTGAAGACATGCCTATGTTTGCACATGTGGTTGATCCCAATGCTAATATCCGTCAAGAATAGGTATGGGAAGACCAGCAAGAAAGTACACCTGCTATACTGAGCAAGCCTCCTATTCACAAGCACCTTCTCAATCTCCCTTACACCAAGCTCAATGAGTGTAGCACCTACTGAAGTCAATGATGATAAAATTATTGCTGAACATCAAGAATGAGAAGAAGAAGAAGACAACTATGTTGATGTGATTGCTTATCATGAAGATGATCTAAGTGAAGATGACAACCTTGTAAGGAAAAGTTATTTGGTGGGTGAGTATAACAAACTTGTAATCAAGTTAAATGAAAGAAAGGAAAGAACACAAGAGTTGAAGAGAATGATAAAGGAAAAGGATGATCAGCTGATGAAGGAAGAAGCATCACTAAAAAGGTTAAGGGAAGATGCACAAAGCAACAATGAAGTAATTGATGCACTACTTCAACATGTAAAAGAACTTGAAGATTATATGAAGTGTGAGAGGGCTAAAAGGAAAAACTCCTACCAGATGTTGAAAATGCAAACAATTCTCTGATTGCTTAGTCTGCTTTGATGAGAAGAAAACATGGAGAAATTGATGAGCTCAAGATGAAAATTTGTGCACTTGAATAGAATGTTGCTCCATCAAAACAATCAAAAGATTTTGTTGATACGTCAAAGCAAATCATACAATATTCAATATTGCTTAGTCTGCTTTGATGAGAAGAAAAGATGAAGAAATTGATGAGCTCAAGATGAAAACTTGTGCACTTGAATCGAATTTTGCTCCATCAAAACAATCAAAAGAATTTGCTGATACGTCAAAGCAAATCATACAATATTCAAGAAAAAGGAAGTATTTTGTGACTTTCAAGAAAGAAGTAATTAAGGTTGAAGACTCACCTAAAAGAATGTTAGATCTTGGAACAATAGGTCTAGATCATTTTGTATAGGCTTAGAACTTTAATCAATACTTGTAATGAATGATTACAATTCATTATATTGATGTATGTATTATGTTTATAGGTTAACCCTTATGTGTGTTGATTTATGTATGATTGCAGGTAAAACATTATACTTGGTCAATTTGTAAATTTGACCAAGTGTAAGAAACATCTACGGATGAACATTTTGTTCTTCTATAGATATGTTTCTTACAAAAATAATCATCCGAATATCTTCTGCATGAATAACCAGCTCTGGAAGTTCAAGTGAAGATAGCTTCGAAAGAACAAATACTAGAGGAAGAACATGATAGCTTCGGAAGAACAAATATCTTCAGCAGAACAAATACCTTCGGAAGAATATGATACCGTTGGCAGAACAAACATATACGGAAGACTTTGTAGCTGCAGAGTCCAAACACTTGTATTTTCAATAGTGCAAGTGTTACTAGTCAACAAGTCAACAAGAGAATTTCGAATCCTAGAGATTTGGTGTTTCCTTAACAGAAACAATAATTGTCTATAAATATGGATCCTAGGTTTCACATCAAAAGGACAGACGAGCCATAACACAATCAATTCGACGACTAACATCATATCGATTCACACAATAAAAACAAAAACCCTAATAGTCGTCACATCAATACATCATCAACCTTAATGCGATCACAACATATATTGTTTAGTGCATTCATTCTTTATTCATATGTGATTATTAATTAGTTTTAATGAAATACATTTGAATCAAATCTTGTTTGTTTATTTCTTGTGTTCGTATCATTGTGTTCGTCATAACGAACATTTTCTTGATTTGATAATTGTTCATAAAAACAATTAAACAATAGTTAATGATCATTCCGCAATCATTAGGTTGATTCCATTTGTCTAACACTGATAATTCTTGATTGTGTTTCTTGGATTCACATGTGTTATCAAAGCGAAGTGCTCATTGATTTAGATCGATTGATCTATCAGTGTTAGAATTGTTTAGTTGTTTGCTTATTTCATAAGACCTATCAGTTTTTCTAATTAGATCTATAAATTTTGATCAAATCATTTTACTATGAATTGATTTTTGCTTAAACAAAAAAAAAACAGAAGAATTGTCTTTAAGTGAGTACTATTTCATTACTCGTTTAAACTTAGATCAATCATTCACATTAATTGAATAATATGACTGGGTTTGAGAATGATATTCTTTGTTGATGTGAATCAACAAGGACGAAATATGATGATTGAATCAATGATTGTAAGATGGAATCAAACAATCAAGGTACATTGAATGCGAGAAATACTCATAAATGTTGTTTGTATTAGTGAAGGTATTTGGTTACAATGAATGCTAGCATTATTCATTAAACAATAATAAGACACCTTGTAAACATAAGACTAAACAAAAGATTCTAATTGTCTAGAATGTGTATCAACAATCACCTCGCATATGATGTTTTCTATTCTATTTATAGGCTGACCAGATGCCTTTTACAAAATGACTAAACTACCCCTGACCTATACATCAGAGAACTAGTCTAAGTACAAAAGTCTTGATTAGCATTTCTTTTGTTCATCCGCATTGACTATGCGGATGTGTTGATCTTGATCAGCATTTCTCTTGGTCTTCAGCATTAGTGTTTGGTCATCAACATTGACAAATGCAGATGAACAAACACTTATGCGCATTTATTGTCAGACATCTGCATTAGTAAATGCAGATGTACAAAATAGTTGTCAGCATTTGATTCGGCTACCCGTATTTTTTAATGCGGAAGAACAAATACTTGTCAACATTTGTCCTATGTTATCCGCATATACAAATGTTGTTAGCCGACACTTGTCTTTTATTCTTCTTTGCAGATTCTTCATCCGCATTGGTTCTTGGACTTATGGGATTTTCAATAGAATAACCATCATCACATGACTTGAATTGGCATGTATAATCCTTTTAGGGTGAACAATACTCCCCCTAAGGATTTACTGCCTATGTTTTTCAAGGGTTTGATGGTGGTTGAGGTTAGGAAGATTATGCTGGGTCTTGCGGAGGAATAAGAGGTTGCAGGACTGTAGAAGGGTATGCAAATACAACACAACAATACAAAGAGGAGAGTTACTTAAGAACACTTAATTAATCAAACAGTAAAACTGGTTAACCTCTAGAAATGATGCTAAGAACACAAGTAAATATGAGACAGATCAAGATAGCAAAATACACAAGGAGATGGTTTTCAATATTACTATACATTGCCTTCTCAAGTTGTATTACAAATGTTACAAAGCATACTTGAAAGTTACAAGTACTTGATATACATATACTACATCCTACAGCCAGCCATACTTTGAAGGCCAGCTGGATACAACTGACTAGACACAAACAAAATCAATTGTAGAGTCAAAAGACAGATTGTCTTTTGAGTAGTGATTATGACATGCCATAGCTCACATCCTAATCTATTACAATAAGGATAAAGTACATGAAGTAGAAAGTTTACACACTCAAGACCTCAATGTATAGTTACTAAAAGTATGGACCTTTTCACCAACTTATGAAAGTTGGTGACTTTATAGAGTTGTAGCGGAAAGGTGATAACTTTATGTAAAGTATATCACATAAAGCATGTATACTAAAAGTCTTCAGAAGAAATATGTATTCAAGTGTTGGCTTCGGAAGACTTCATCTTTGGCTTTGGAAGATATTGGTCTTAGCTTCAGAAGATTTCACACTTAGAATATTTCTATTGCTTGTGTGAAACTTCCGAAGCATTCTTCTTCAGTACCCATGTGCATGCATGGAGGAGAGACTTTGGGTGTTTCGGTTGTATCAGCCTCTTCATATAATCTCTACAAACTCCCACTGGCCTGGTGCTACCAAAATACTTGAAGACTTCAGATATTGACAGTCCCCATCAGGATAATGACCATCCCGTTTTTCATGAGATGATCAGGATCACTTAGACTCTCAAAGTGTCTTCTCATGTCAAACAGATCATGTAGAGGTAGATTGAACATGTCTTGCCATGTGTAGACATTCTCAATGCCATGATCTCTAATGACATGCCACCTTTCTTGATTTGTGGTGTTTGTCTCGAACAGGATGGGTCTTCCTAATGCTAGAGGAGGTGTTTGATTGGGAGATGAATGAGCATCCTCTGGCTGCACATCCTCAGGATGTTCTGACTCATCCTGAGGTTCTGAAAATGACGTTTTTTTCTTCTTCTTTTTCTTTGGCTTTAAAGCCATCATTTTCTTTCTTTTTGTTCCTTTTAACTAAGAAGACTGGCCCGAAGCACCTGATTGATCTTCTTTGTCTTTCTTAGTTGGGTCTTCCTCTCTCATAGGTTCAGAAGGAGAGGGAGTCTAAACCTGCCATGGATCAGAAGATGAAGCTTGCTGAGTCTCAGCAGGAGGTTCAGGTTGTGTTGTCTCAAGTTGTTCAACCTTAACCTCCACTTTAGGTGGAGCTTGACTTGGAAGGGAGTGTAAGTCTATCAGCTCTCCACTTTTAATCTTCTGCTTGATTACCCTGATATGCTCATCCATAGTAGATAGACATAGGGCCAAGTCTCGTTCCGGAGAATCCATACAGTTTCAACAAGCTCATCATCCTCTGCCTATCTACATACTTCTTCATGCTCTTCTGGATGATAGCTCTTGACTTTTCAGCTTCTTCCCTTAGTTTCCTTTTAGTGATCTTTCTTTCCTTGACTATCTCAAGTTCAAGTTGTTTGAGGTACTAATACTCAATATAGTCATAGGATAAGTGAAGAAGTGCATCTGCCCGATAGAGGCCTATGGCACTTAGGTAGTTGATCATTTTGATCCTATCTTCTTCTCTGTATACCTGAGGTTCTTGTTGAACCACATCCTCCTATGTAGGACTTTCTTGAACTGGGGAGAGAGTAGGCACATGCTTATACAATCTTTTCTTTCTTCTTTCTTCTTTGATTTGTACCAGTAGCTCTGCATCTTCTGCCTCCTTCTTCTCCTTTGACATTTCTTTGTCAACCACTTTATTCAATTCCTCTAAAGGGAGAGAAATGACATTATCAATGTCATAGTTCCTAGTGTGCAAGTAATTGATCCTGACTGACCTCAACTCATCATCCTGAGTGTTTGGCCTAGGGGCAGTCCTGATAGCACTTTCCATGAGTCATGCAAACCCAAAAGAAGAACTTTCTCCCCTCAAATTCCTTTTCCTCTCTCTCTCTCTCTCCTCCTCATCAATCTCCTCAGATGGTATCTTTCTTTTCCCTTTGTTACTCATAGACCTTGGTGACTGAGGGTGGAGAGAGCTTTGGCCTTCATTGCTTGGTGTAGCTTCCAAGCTCTGGCCAGAGAGAGGTTGAGAAGCACCTTCACCAGCAGGTGTCTCAAAAAGGGTATGAATCTCTGCAGCAGTTGATTATGATGAGACAGGGCTCTCAGGTTCTGCCACTAGGCCTTCAGTCAAGGTTTCCCCTATGAAACTAATCTTAAGGTTGGCCTCAACGTCAAGTTAACCAATGGCATTGCCTAATTTCCTTAGTCTCCTTCTGAAGCTAAACTCTGTAGTGATCTTGTCTTGGATTCTTTGAGCAAGCTTGTCAGCTTGTCTTGATTGGCTTTGATTGACAAGTGGCATGTTGACTAGATCCAGACCTTCATAGAAGTTCAAGGTCTGAAAGTTGAAAACCTCTTGCTGTCCTTGAACTCTAAGAATGATGAGGGCTTTTTTGTTGTTGTCATACCTCCACACAATGATGTGATTTGAAGTTGGTGGAGATGACATAGCCTTTGGTATTCCTTCCTGAAACAGACTCTGTATGTAGGAGTCTATGGAGTCCACATCAATGTGAACTTGAGGAAGTTGCTGAGTGTGCACAATTGCAAGTGAGGATGGTGAGTCCTCAATGTCCACACTCCCTGAAGAACTCCTAGGTTCTGTGATTGTAATGACTTTCTCTCCCTTTTTGTTAGCATCACCCTCTTGCATAGGTGAGCTAGGAGTTAGGTCAATCACACTCACAAGTTCTTTTGTTCCTAGTTGAGCTCCTCTTAAAGATCTCCCAGCTAGTTTTTCCTTGAGATAAAAAATTTCAAGTTGCTTATCATTGACCCTTCTTTGCAAGGTAGTTACTTGAGATTCAAGATGACTAACCTTGGAGAGTAAATAAGTGCATGTTTGTGACAGTTTTTGCACCTTTAGTTTCAAATTCCCCTCATCTTCATCAGAAGAATCATTGGGGGATAAAAGAATTGGACCAAAGTCCTTACTCTCACCACCAGCTTGAGGTTCTTGGCTACTGGATTTCCTCTGCTCACTGGTAGCCTCAGTTGAGGTGTCAATGGGCAGAGTTGCCATGGTTAAGGTCTTAATAATGGAATCACTTGAAAAAGTGAGAGCCTCTTCCATATGGACATCCTGAACAGGTTTAGAGGTGTCCACCTCAGTAATGGGTGACTTATGTGGGCTAGATATAAGAGACTTAGGAGCACTAATCTCTCTTTGAGTAGTGGAAAAGAAGAGAGAACCATGGTACTCGCTTAAACCTAAATCTTCATCAGTATAGAAGTCAATGTTGGGATTTGGTTGGTTTTAGTCTATAGGATGGGGATGGTAACTGTCCCCTAGAGGTTGATCACTTGAGTGTTGAGACTCAGAGTGATGGCTTAAGGCATTTGGGCTTATGAGCTCATTAGGCTGAGCATGAGGAACCTCAGCATTAATCATTGAAGGAATGGGAGTGGTCTACTCCTCAGGTGAAGTGGGAGCTCCAATGTCCACTTCTTCCTGTGTGGGTGAGTATATAGGGTCCTGCACAAACTGAGTAGTCTGAGTAGAGGTTTGTTTGTGTTTTCTTTGGTAGCTGAGGGTGATTTGTGGTTGTTGAGGTGGTTGGGAGTAGAAGGTGTGGGTTCAACACTAGCTGGTGCTACTAGGTTGTCACCTTGAGCAATGAGCTCTAACATTTTTGGGACAAGGGCTGTTTCTACCCCAGAGAAGCCAACAGTGAGCTTTCTTAAGATTTTAAAGATGTCGGGCTTCATCTCTCCCAGTTTAAGAATATTACCTATTCCCCTTAATTGTGAGCCCAGTTCACAGTTAAGAATGTATTGAACATATCTAGGGAACATGTAGTACTCTAAGGAGTCCAAGTTTGCAAGCAGATTTGTATAAACAAATTGAGAGTACTTGAACTTTACTCCCTGAAGCATCCCATCAACAATGAAGGAGAGATCTTCAGGAATTTGGTCCCATCCACCATGCTTGTTTGATAAGTTGTGGATAACCACATAGAGAAGGAATTTCCATTGGGATGAGACCTTCCCTTTCCTGAAGGTCTTGACAGAGTAGTCTCCCTCATAGCCCATCTGAGCAAAGGAGTGGTTAACAACTTCTTTGGGGAAGAACACGTCACCTTCTTCATCATCCAGCTAAAGATGCATGTTGATAATGGCCAGAGTGATAAAGGTTGTTCTCCCCTGCACTGTGGCAGACAATGCCCTCTCCCCATCCATGATAACCTCTTGGCAAGTCTTCCAAAAATCTAGCTGATGATCCTCATAGAGTGTAGGACCAATGGTAAGGGAGGTGAAGTAGTTGGATAAAGCTAAGAAACGACACACCTCTGAGAAATATGGATCTTTCTAGCAGATGATCCTCATAGAGTGTAACAAAGAAACCTGGTTGTGTTGACTGTGTAACTACATGGAGAAGTTCTGTTTATTTCTACAATGAAGGTTGGCCATTTTGAGAGAGCTTAAGGATGAAGAAAGATGAACGAAAGTAATTTCAGATAGAAATTTGGGGTTGTAGGTATGCAGGAAAGAAGGAGATGATAGAAAGTGGGGAAATTGTTGGGTTTATAAGACAAAGTTAATGATAGAGGATAAACTTTGAAATCCGTAAGTCGGGCCCACCTCTGAAAAGGTAGTTTGCTTTTTCTCAAAAAGTAGTTTCGTAGAAGTCAAAAAGCTTCCGAAGGTAAATTATCTTCGGAAGTTTTAATGAAAAAGCTTACGAAGCTAAAATGACTTTGGAAAAATTTCCTAAGAATTTTGAGAATTTTGGCTTCGAAAGAGAAACAAGACTTGAAAGTTTTGTTCAAAGGAACAAAGCTTCTGAGAGTTAATTTGCTTCAGGAGAAAGTTGTCCTTGAAAACAAATAAGTGCCTATGCTTCGGAAGATATTTTAGAAATTTATTCCGAAGGTAAAATTACTTGGACAGTTATATGTTTTAAAGGCATAAGTTTGTTCCAAAGTTAAGACATATCTTCCGAAGGATCAAAATTTTCAGAATTCTAAGGAAAGTCCTCAAAAAGTTTTCATCCAAAGAAAATCAAGAGCTTATGAAGGTGATAAACTAGACAACTTAGGACACACAAATTTTAAGAAATAATAAGAATAAGTTTTAAGAAAAACCTATTCAAAGTTTATCATCCAATAGCTGATATTATATATTTAAATCTCTATTCATCAAAAGCCTTTGTAAACAGATCAGCATATTGTTCATTTGTGTAAACTTTGACTAGTTTAATTAATCCATTTTCAAAATTATCTCTAAATAAATGATACCTGATATTGATGTGTTTTGTTCTTGAGTGCTGCACAAGATTCTCTGTGATAAAAGTAGCACTGTTTTTGTCTATGTGAATGGGAGTCTCCTTGAAGTTCAACCCATAGTCAAGCATCTGATTCTGAATCCAAAGCAATTGAGCATCGCAGCTTGCAGCAGCAATGTATTCAACTTCAACAGTTGATAGATAAACACAGGATTGTTTCTTGCATTGCCATGAGACAACCCTTCCACCAAGAAACTGACATCCCCCAGATGTAGACTTTGCAGTCATGTTGCAACCACCATAATCACTATCTGTATAAGCATACAAATTGAAGTAAGAATTCTTAGGATACCACAGACCAAGTGCTAAAGCACCTTTGAGGTATGTTAGAATCCTTTTGACAATGATAAGGTGAGATATCTTAGGGTTGGCTTGATATCTGTTCCTTATATGCCCAAGACACATACAAGATTGATGTGGTTAGTACGTTATGATCCAAGTCGGTTCATGCTCAATAACAAGCTATACAAACACCAATTAATATTTATTTGTTGATAAGATCAAACAAATAAATACCAACACCAATTTAGAAAATGGGTTTTTTCTAAAACGTTGCTTATGTAAAAGAACAACATTATGTGGATAATTTGTTCATGAAAAATTGTTTGTTTCATTATTTAAGTTGGTTAAATAATAAAAAAAGTTTTTTATTGTTATAAAATTAAAAGAGGTTTTAATTTTATAAAATTAAGGGGTAAGAGTGTAATTTTTTATAAAAGTAAAATAGGGGAAAACCTATTTTGGATGGGTCATTTCAGCCGCCCTTGGGGCATTGGGACCAGCCCTTTTGTCTTGGTCTTTGCAAGACTTTCACCTCTCTTACACTCTTCCATCATTCACACTTTTCTCTCTTACAACACTTAGCAAGAACTCTCTCAAAACATTTCTGAATTTTCAGATTTGAAGCTAAAAAACAAGGCTGAAAATTTGGTTTTTGAAGGTACATTTGTAGAGGTTTTGGTGTTGAGCTCCCTAACTAGCTAGGTGTTTGGAAGAGCTTGTGGGTATCACTACTTGAGGCTTTCTCTCTTGGGGACTGAACGTTCAAGAACACCATCTTCTTCTTCTTATACATCTACAACATCTTGTGCAAGAAAGGTTGCATCTTTGAACATCCTATGGTTGATTTTGGTTCGATAGCACACTATTTCACATATATTTATATGATCCTTATTCTTGGGTTTTGTTTATGTTTTGAATGGTGAAAAATTTTTCAGAATGTAACAACATGTTTAAATCATATTTCCGCTGCATTTTACATGTTTAAAATGGTTTAACTTGCTTTGATTAACTTGTTGCAAAACCCAACAATGGCATCTAGAGCCGGATATGTAGAATAGGTGCTTCAAAAGGTCTTGAAAATTAGTTTTCATGGACTTTTTCAACCCATTAGGGGCTGTTTTGTTGTGGATATATGAATCCCTTATGTTTCAAGGATTATTCTTGCATGCTTAAGTATAAACCTTGAAAGATCTACATCAAATGGTTGATTGTGTTGTTTGGACAAACCTTAAAAATTGAGTTCATGTTAACTGAAATTTTAGGGCTAAAATAAGGGATTCATTGTTTTCTTGGATGTTGAATATATTTCATATTTTGGTGCATAACATATCCTTAGCCTTATGTGTTTTGATTATGGTTGATTGTGATTTGTCATGTTGGTTTTGATTCTTGAAAGGGTTGTAATTTTGTGTTTTGTATTTTGGGTTGTAATTTGTTTTTTCATTTGGTTATGTAATAAATAGATTAGGTGCATTTCTTTTATTATAAAAATTGTATTAGGATATGATTTTTATAAAAGAAG
>BJCM01114377.1:0-11109 GCA_018326385.1 Flaveria bidentis | reverse complement strand
AATTATGAAATTAATGTTTATATATCTTTATCTAATGTTTGAATGTCTTGATTAATTACTAATGATTGAGTTGTTTAAATGTTTAAATCAAGCAGATCAAACATCTCAGCAAGATGAATATAATATTGCTCCCCTTCAGCAAATCAAGTCTCAATTCACAATGATTCTTGATTTGCAAGGGATTGTCAGACGATCGGTGAGCTACACTCTCGAAGAAGGAGAAATCATTCATGACTTGACTGACGAGCAACTCGCTGAAATGTTCAGATTGAATCTAGACGAGCTCGTCAAAGACACTCCAAAGGTTGATATTATGCGTGATGACGAGCTAAATGACGTAGATGAAATAGAGATTTAAGATGTAACAGCTAAACACTATCCAGAGTACACTGACCGAGAGGGCAATGTGATCCCCGACTTGGGTAACTCTCGGTAGTGCTACATTCGACAAACTGTATGAGATGGATAAGGAAAGAGAGAAGAATGAAAGCCAAGCCCAAGCCTCAGACGCTGAAGTTGATATAAAGAAGGCTGAATGGGCAGCTTGTTTTGTTGAGATACGAGCCCAACGCACAGCTCAAAAGCAAAATGCCTACACCAAGCTCTACAAGGTGAAGAAACATCTAAAGATTATTGCGTGGGCGTATTTTGATGATCTTAATGTTTATGCTATTAAGAGGGAGAAAGGGATAGAGTACTTCAGATATCCACATAATCTGAAGACTCTCCCAGGTTTTGAGCTCAACCAGCTGGCACGCTTAAATCTGCTATATGCTGATTCGAGAAAAATGTCAGGCTGGTTTGAGGCTGCTCTAATGAAAGAATACCACACCAGATGGGTGAACTTCAGACCTCAACAACTGAAGAGGTACATTCATAGGTCTGAAGTGGATCCCATTTCTGGAAAGCCTAAAATGGTGCTGAAGTGGAGTTCCCCACGCACAATGTCCAAGATTCCCTTACGGAAAATGCTATAGGACTTCACTCCACACTTCAAATAGTAGTATTATGATTGGAGAACAGGCGAAACAGTCATAGTTCTAAATCAAGCAGGAAAAATGGAAACTATCTGGGTACTCGACCCTATGTGGCTAACAAACTTGTCTACAGAAGATGTCTATACATTGTACAAGTGGCCACTATTCTATGATGCGTATGATATTGTACAAGCCCTCTAGTTCCAGAACGTTATACAACTCTGTTTTGCAATTGAAATACATGCAAGAGTTACTAGAGAGGAGAAGTACACGAGATTTGAGGAGGTAATGAAGAATGTCAGACGTTAATGTAAACTAGGTACAAGGGGGAGTTTGTTGATACATATGTACCTAGTTTAGGAGCTTAATATAAATGTCTGTCATGTCTTACATATATGTAATGAATGAGTTGAATGAAATACAATATGTGATTGATGCTTATAATGTTTAATGTTTTATTTTTTATTGTGTAATAAAGTATATTGAAGTAACTATATAGGTTTGAGGTTATTGTGCATAGTTCTTAGTCAATAATGATTGAGAAACATGTTCAAACTAAATCGTATGAAGTCTTAATGCAAATGGACCATGCTAATGGAGCATACGCATGAATACATCATGCTAATGAACCAGTCGCACGACTAAACCAGGAGACTGGATCAGTTGCACGATTGAGACATAAGATTGACTCAGTCGCACGACTGAACCTTCAGTCCTGCATATGAATCAATCACATGATGCAGTCGTATGATTGAAAAACCCTAACCTATTAATACCACCTAATTCGTGGAAAAAACGGAACACTTTAATACTTTTGACACTATTGAAGTGTTTCCACCAGAGGATGTGTGTATCCTTGGAGGATCAACAAATAAAGTTACTTCATTCATGTGAGGTGTAACAAATGACTAACATACTTCATCAGATCCTGTAGTGTTCAAATAATCATAGTTAAATGATTCAGTTAGAGCATCTTTGTCAAACAACCATGATGAACCTTTAATAGATTTAGTGAACACAGATTCATCAAAAGATATATTAGGAGTTTCTTCCATAATGTTATGTTATGGAATATAGATCTTGTAAGATTTAGATGTTGAAGAATATCCAACAAAGAAACCATCATATGCTTATTTTGAAAATTTTCCCAATGACTCTTTTAAGTTTAAACCAGATACATGACACCCAAAAACTCTAAGATATCCTATGTATGGTTTTCTTTTAAACAATAGCTCATAAGGAGTTTTGTTGTGTTCTTTGACAATTAATTTTTTGTTTTGAACATTGCATGCAGTATTCACAGCCTCAGCCCAAAATGTGATGGGCAATTGTGAATCAGCTAGCATTGTTCTGGCTGCTTCAATAAGAGTTTTGTTCCTTCTTTCAACCACTCTATTTTGTTGTGGAGTTCTTGGTGCACTGAATTGCCTTGCAATACCTTTACTCCTGCAAAATGAATCCAGTTCAAAATTGAAAAATTTAGTACCATTGTCACTCTTAAAAATTATAACTTTTGTATCAAGTTGATTCTTAATCTTGATCACAAAGTCCATTAAGGTTTCTGATGTTTCACTCTTTTGTTTTAAGAAAATTACCCATGTAAATCTTGTGAAATCAACAACTATCACCAAACAATATTGCCTATTTCCAATACTCATCACATTGGTAGGACCAAAAAGATCCATATGAAGCAATTTGAGTGGTGTAGTATTAGTATTGATAGTTTTGGATTTATGTGACAGTCTATGTTGTTTTCCTTTGTAACAAGAAGAATAATGAGTTGAGCAATGAAACTCTTTCTTTGGCAATCTAATGACTAAGTCATTTTTCACCAATTTGTTCATGTTCTTCATGTTAGAATAGACAACCCTTCTGTGCCACAATTGAGATACATCTTCTGATAACTTAGATAGAAGGCATGTTTCATGTTTTGTGAGTGAGGTGTTGTTCATGTCCAAAACATAAGTGTTTCCTTTTCTTGATGCTTTGAGAAGTACCTAATCCTGTAGAACAAAAAAACCTGGCTTAAGAATGTAACAGTTAGCATTATCAAACAATGTGGTATAATTTTGATCACAAATTTGAGATACACTTAGTAAATTATATTGTAAATTTTCACAATAATTTACTTTCTCAAACTTGAGTACACCATTTGTTACCAATTCTTCACCAACAATTTTACCTCCCTTTTTATCCCCACCAAATGCCACATAAGAAGCATTTTTATGTTTGAAATCATGGAGAAGTGAACAGTTTCCTATCATATTCCTGGAACAACCACTGTCAACATACCACTTGTTGTTAGCTCTCTAATGTTGTTCCTGCATTCAGAAGTAAAACAGTTAGAATTGACAACCCAAGCCTTAATGATCTTGGGTTTGCCAACAGTGTCTAAAATAGTTACTCCTTCATCAATAAGTCTTGAAGTTTCAGTTTTAGTTTTGTTTGATTCATTCTGAGTTGTTTCAGATTAGGATGATTCTGTTGAAGGGGATGTTGATGAACTAGGTTCTTGTTTCCCAATTTCTTCTTGATTTAGCTTATGTATGTTCATTTGAGGATTTGGTTTTGATACTGAAGCTTTATGATTAAATGTCTCACAATCTTTTATTTTTGAATGAGGTATATGAGTTTCCTTTTCAAAATTATCAAAGAATGCATCATCATCCTTTGTTTCCTTATCAGTCAAATCTACCCTTTTGTGAGGTGTTTTTGATTACTGGAAAGTTGATATTTTCTTGGAAGGATGAGCACTTGAGGATGTCTTATCCTTTTATTTTAACTTTGATTTTTGTTCAGACTTCTTCAGTTTTGAACCCTTTTCAGAGTCAGTAGATTGAGTGTCTGATTCAGACTTATTTGATTCTTTTTTCTTTGTGCCTTTTATCTTGTTCTTTTTGTTAAAATAACATTCCTGAGTGGAATGATTATTTTTGTTGTAGATAGCATAATGTTTGTTGAAGTAGCAGTCAACAGTCATGTGATTGTTCATATTGCAAATAGAACAGTAACTACTGAAGTAACAATCTTTAGTATTATGGTTTTCATGTCACACCATTTGCAATACATCTCAACTAATTCTTTCTTAGAATCATTTATTTTCTTATGGTTATCCAACTTTTGAGGCTTTTCATCCTTCTTCAGTATTGGAGTAGATTCTTTCTTTTCCATTTTATGATGCTTTTGTTTGTTTGTTGCTGAATTCCTCTTCCGTAGATCATCTACTAAATCAACATTAAGTTCTACTGAAGACATTTTCTTCTTCCGCAGATCTGGTACTGAAGAGAGGTTCTTCTTCCGCTAATGATCGACTGATGCCTTTTTCTTTTCTTTTTCCACTGATGACTTGTGTCTTTACTCAGTAGAGGCACACTTCTTATTTCCTTCATTGGAAGAATTTTGTTGTTGATATAGCTATTGAAGACCTTCATTTAATTGAGCTATTCTCTTGCAGACGGTCTTCAGCATGTTTCTTTGTTTAGGAGGGTATGGCAGCTTTGTTTCTTCAAGTACTTTTGGAATTTTTGTTTCAAAAGCAATATTCTTACCCTTGTTGACAAGATCATCATCATGTTTATCAGAATCATCCAAGTCATCCCACTCATCAAAGTCAAATTCTGAATTCAATTGATTAATCCTTTCTCATTCAGAAAACTCAGTTTCATTCACCTCAGATTTATTATCAATGTTTGGTTGATTAGAGCTAGTTCCTATATTGGTGCTTGGCATAAAATGTTTTGACAAATTATTTGTCATTGATTCAGGCAAAGAAACATAGTTATTATTAACAGGAGGTGCTATAGCGTTATAACCCAACCCAGACCTGTTTTTTGATTCAATATGAGAATTGAGTAACTTCTCATATTGCTGAGATGAGAGCTGAAACTTCTGAAGTTTCACTTCAGTTGATGCATGATCAGCCATGGATTTGGTTAAGGAAGTAGTCAGATGCTCAACTTGTGCTTTCAAACTATAATTTTCAAAAACAGTTTTGTCTAAATCCTTTTGTAAAGAGTTAATTTTTATTTGATATAACTTATGTTCTCTTATATGAGATTCATTCAAAATCATTGTTTCTTTAACTTTCTCAGCTAATTATTGAGCATGGACTCTATATCTTTCTACTTCTTCAACACATATTGATGAACATAACCTGTCTCTTACCTCACTTGCCATAGGTGGAACTTTGTTTTCCATGTGAGCCATTAGAGCTTGATTTTATTCTTTTGTTTTCCATGTGAGCCATTAGAGCTTGATTTTATTCTAACACTTCCTTCTCATACAAACTCCAGTCACAGGTTCCATCTTGAAGAATAATCAGCCCTAATCTTTTGAGTTGTTGGTGTATTGGTGATTGGTGGGGATGATTTGGCCAGTTGTGACTGTCTGAAGAATCTTTGACTTGATGGAGGTTGGTTAGCCTGATGATTCTGATGTTGTGCTGAATTAGAATTTTGTTGATTACATTCTCTTGAAAAGTTTCCATAGAGATTGCACTTGAAGAATCTAACCTTTAACTTATCAACTCCAATTCGTGATGATTTACTTGTAGCAGCCAAATTTTTGTTTCTTCTTAGATATTGTTTGGCTCTATAGGATATCATTGCCATTTGCCATTGAATATCCATCTCCTCCACTACATCCGGAGGCAGTTCTTCTAAATCTTGTTGGCACATGTTAGCAGTAGGCAATGAACTTCCTAGGTAAGCTTAAAAGCTTGAACTGAAAGCTGCAAAAGATGCTTTTTGTTCTTCAGAGTCTAGTATGTTAGTGATAGACTCTGATTGATTGTTAGTTGATGGTTTTTCTCATGATTTATCTCTTTGATCATCTGTTCTTTCTTTCTCTTTTCTTGACTTACTTTGAGTAGATTTCTTAGGAGGTTTTGAAGCATAGAAACTTACTTCCTCTTTATCTTCACTCAAAGTACAAGAGTTATCACCATCATTACTAGACATGAAAGCACTTCCAGCATTTCTTGTTTCTTTAAAGTGATATGGTGATACATGAGTTCTTACATACTTTTTTCTTGATTTCTCATCCATTTCAAGAGCCTCAACTTTAGCCACTAGCATATCTAATCCGACTACTTTGAGATCTATGGTGTTCTTGAACATGGATAAAGTTTGCTTCCAACTTTCTGGTAAAGTATGGAGCATTTTCTTGTTCAGTTCGTCATTTGTGTATTTCAACTCCAGAATGTTTATTTCTGTAACAAGTTGCATAAACCTATGGAGTTAAGGAATTGATTCACCCTCAATATGATGAAATGTTTCATATTGTGAACGCAGGGTGTCCTTCCTAATGCTTCGGATTTCATCACTCCCTTCACAGAGTGTATGAAGAATCTTCCATAAGGAATTTGTTGTTTTATAATTTTCACATCTGATCAATATTTCTTTTGGTAAAGCCATACTAAGAAAACTATATGCTTTGATATCAACTTTAACCTTCTTAATATCATCAGGTGATAAATCTTTAGTGCTTATGGGTTGGTTATTATCATTATAAACTGGCCCGAGGGTGGGTGGAATATAAGGACCTTTTGTTATGGAAACCCATAGGTCAGAATCTATATAGTTAACATAATTCCTGAACTTGATTTTCTAGGATTTGAAATCTACTTTTGTTTCCAACTTTGGTGGTTGGTAAGATGATCCACCAAAGTTGCTCATGATTAGTTAAGATCTAAGATGTTAACTAATGAATTTGTTCAAGAGATATGAACAAGTTGTTGATTTGATCAATAACTAAGATCTGCTATTCAATTGATTTAAATATAGATCCAAGTTAAACGACATATTAAATATCACACACACTTTTGCTTAGACAAGATAGATTCAATTAGTAAGAACTGATAAATCATAAAAGTTCAGGAACAATTAAACAAAACTAGCACTAATAGATCAATTGATCTAAATCAATGAGCACTTGGCTCTGATACCACCTGTGAATCCAAGGATTGCAATAAAAAATTATCAGTGTTAGTTGATATCAAGTCAACATTTGCGGAATCAACATTGGCTTGGTTTAATTGTTTGTATTCAATTTTAATATTAATAAATATTCAAGAACACGATCGATGAAACACAACTAATGATCAGTTTAAATCAACTATATTTTATTAAAACAAGTTAATGATTACAAATAACAATGAATGATATTGAAAATTGTGTTGAATGATATGACGGATTCTTGGGTTTGATTGTGTGATGTTTTTCTGTTGTGGATTTGTCGTATTATTGTTGTCGTACCTTGATTCGAAACCTAGGATCCAAATATATTGACAATGATGTTTCTGTTAAGGAACATCAGATCTCTTGGGAATTGAATTGTTTCTGTTAAGGAATCTCTGGATTTCTTGGAATTAGCATAACTGAATTGTTGACTTGTTGACTTTTAACACTTGTATTGTTTGAATACAAGTGTTTGGACTCCGCAGGAGTATTGTCTTCCGTAGTTGATTGTTCTTCCGCAACAATTTTTCTTCCGCAACAATTGTTCTTCCGCAACAATTGTTCTTCCGTAGGAATCTTCACTTGGAATTCTCACTTCACTCTAGTTGATGGTTCATCCGCAGATGATCTTCGGATGTTTGTTACTTGTAAGAAACATATCTACAGAAGAACAAAATGTTCATTCGTAGATGTTTTTTACACTTAGTCAATTTAAGAAATTGACTAAGTATAATGTTTGTACCTGCAAACATACATAAATCTTTACACTTAGTCAATTTAAGAAATTGACTAAGTATAATGTTTGTACCGGCAAACATATATAAATCAACACACGTATATATATGGGTTAACCTATACATTTAATGCATACACAATAATGAATTACAACAAGTTATTATAGATATTAATTCAAGTACTAAGCCTATAAAAATGGACTAGATCTACCGATCCTTGACCTAACATATATATATATATATGTGTGTGTGTGTGTGTGTGTGTTTAACCCATGGAAACTCACCAACTTTCAAAGTTGACCCTTTATTTTTAATATGTTTCAGGTTTGAAACTTGGGGATCTCTTTGTGCTCATATAGGACTTGGACTTAGATTAATTGAAAATCTCATGTTATTGTTTATATCTTGTTTGTATTGTAATGATTTAATTGTCTTGTAATGTTCAATAAAAATGATATTTAATGTTATTTCAACTTATTAGTTCCATGTGGTATGAACAATCGTTTCATATTCGTCCGCCCCGATGATTCCGCCGTCGGTCGGGGTGTGACAAGTTGACCCGAAGATAATGTTGTCTACATATACTTAAACTTGCATTAAGTCATTCTCTGTTCCTTTGATGAAGAAAGTTCCATATATAGTACCTCTTATGTATCCATGCTTGCAGGGATATTGATATAGAGTCTCATACCACTTTCTTGGTGCTTGGTGCATCCCATAAAGATCTTTATCAAGCTTGCAGACATAATTTGGATGATCAAGATCTACAAACCTAGGTGTTTGTTTGACATAAACCTATTCATAAATAACTTCATAAAGAAGAGCACACTTGATATCAAGTTGGTAGACCTTGAAGTTCTTGGATCCTAACAACTTCTAGTCCTACCATAGGAGTAAAGACATTTGTGTACTTAATTCCTTCTTCTTGTGTGTATTCTTGGAGAACTAGTCTAGCCTTGCTTTTTATGACAAGTCATCTATCATCCTTCTTATTCCTAAACTCCTATTTGGTTCCTATGGTAGTCTTCCCTTAAGGAAGAGAACACAAGTTCCAAACCTTTTGCCTTTTGAATTGAAGCAGTTCCTCGATCATACCTTCAATCCAACTTCCATTCTTTAAAGCCCATCAATTTTCTTATGCTCAATCTGGGATAAAAGACAAGAGTGAAGACAAAATTTGCATTATGGGTTTTTCGTCTTATTCTTACCCTGGTTTCAACATTTCCAATGATGTTAGTGGTGGGGTGAGACTTATGGATCCTTAGTTGAGGGATAACAACAAGTGGCTTGGAGAGATCTAAATTAGAGAAATTTAAATATGCTCTTGAAGATTCATCCACTATATTAGCACACTTATCAAGAGAGACTTATCAAGAGAGATCTAAAATTGAGAAATTTAAATATGGTCTTGTTCCATGTATGTTATGCATTTGTGATGGTGCCTTTTATGGCGATGTGTTGTATGTTTATGTTTATGTTCTTGTTATGTATGTTTATCTTTCCCATGGCTTTACGTGTTATAGTTGTGAAAGAAATGATAAAGTATTATGTAACGTAAAGTGAAAGATAATGAAAAGTGGAATATAATTATAGAATGCATGCATTAATGAAAGAGAAAGTAAAGAAAGGCTTGCAAGCAAAATGTATGGAGGTGCATGGCTCTAAAATGCCGTAAGCTCAACTATGTGTGGTTTAGCTAACCATTAAGGATACACGTAGGGGTCCAGTCTTTGTGACTGACTAGTGATATAGTATATTGTTTATAGTGGTTACTCACCTCGATGCTAGTGCCAGGCTTTGTGCATTATGGAAGTCATTTATGATCTTTGGCCCAGTACCCGCTTTGCGCATACGTTTAGGGTGTAGTATATAGTTGGGATCTTTGTTGCTTGCCCTGGTGTTGGTGCCAGGCTATGTGCGTTATGGAAGTCATTTATGATCTTCGGTCCAGTACCCGCTTTGTGCATACGTTTGGGGTATAGCTGATGACACTAATCCGGAAAGATATAAAGATATAAAGAAAGAAAGTGATGATCAGTAAAGAAGATAATAATGTTATTATCTATGTGTACGTACAATGTGTGATCATGTACGAAAGTATACTATGATTTGAAAGAAAGTAAAGAACGGTTTTGAATGAATGTAAAGTATGTTTTATTTAAAACTAGAACTCACTTAGCAACACTGACTTTTATGTGTTTCCAGTTGGCAAGTAATGGTTGCTGAGGATGGCACGGGACGGCTACTTGGCTCTTTTTGAATGGCATCCATTTTTATAATGCCTTTGTGATGTAATACGACAAGTATTTTGTAATTTGATAACGATGTATTATTTTGCAAAAGCTATTATTATGAAATGGAAAAGTTATTTTAATGTTTCTACTGCAATGTTTTCTTTAAGTTAATGAAAATATATGTTTTATGTGCGATGATTAACCAGCTGTAAGCATCCCGGGAACGGGGCCTTACAAGTTGGTATCCGAGCCAAAGTTTAAGTAAAACGGGTAAATTTCAAAATAAAGCTAAACCTAAACTGAAAACGGGACGGAAAGGGAAGGGGTGTCAGTCCGAGTAGCTGCGTGCCATCAAGTATTTTCTTAATGTTAACTGGCATTATGTCACATGTTATGTGATTTGTTCTGTGTGTTTTTAGTAGATTTAGATACTGATGTAGTCAGGATAGGAAATGCTTGGGGTATGAAAAGTAAAGTAAGTGGCTAATCATAACTATCCACTATAATTAGGGACTTACTATACTTGACATAAACTGAGTTGTTCTCTTGAATGACCGTGTTGGTGTTTGAATCTTATAGTGTGTTAGAGGATGGCCGGTGGTAGATCATCGAAAGCTTCACGTGGTGGAGGTGGACATGGTGCTGAACCACGGGCCACAAGAGGAAGGCTTAGGGTCGAGAAGGTGGTTCATGAAAAATCCGAGACCCCTCATCCAGAGGGCGGATACGAGAGTGCAAACCTGAGAGCCTCAGTGAAGGAGACTATTGTGGAAGAAGTGCATCAGGTCATGTAGATGATCTTACCGTTTGTAGTGACTGAAGTGATTAAGGCTGTAAGAGAAGGAGAAAGAAGAGAGAGGAATAGGTCCTTAGGAGGACAGGAGAGACTGGAGACTGAGACGGTTTTCTCCGAAGATGAAGAAGAGGAGGAAGAACCTACATTAGAGGCGGCACGAGACTGCAACTGTCACACCCTCAAAATCCACGTGCGAAGTTTTACCGCGAGGCGTGTGAACAAACCAGGATCACAGTCAATAGTTACTCAGAATGACTCTATATGCAATAATTAAATAAAAACAACCAAAGAAAAACTTTAAAACTGTGCGGAAGCGTATTGTAAAAACAACCCAATGAAATAGAAATGTATATTATGGCAAAACATGTGCCAACCCAAAGAGCAATACAAATCATTTAAAACAATAATATT